>LPNX010232807.1:682-19951 GCA_001517045.1 Pseudotsuga menziesii
AACACTCCAATGGCCAGTCGAATTCGCGTTCCTAATTGTGAAAATGGGCCGCAGGTTCGTGATTGTGTATTTAATTTTTTTTTATGATTTACAAATCGTGCATGCATTTTATAACTACATATCGTGAGCGTGTTTTGTAGTTATATAATGCGTACGCGATTTTTCTTCCTATCCTACATGTTCCATGACATGTCAGGCTCGGGTTGAACCATACCAAGTGCTATGTCAGGCTGGGGTTGATGTATTTTTTGGTAACATGATGTTGTTTTTGAAAACTAGGATTGCATCTTAAAGGTCCCTCATCTTCTTGCACTGACCCACTTGCGTGTACATGCGACTGTTGACCTTAAACCTGCGTACATCGGTACATCGGGATGTGTGCATAAAGCCATATAGTTTTGTATTTTTCTTCATATGAGTCCGAACCACTTGACTCTTGGCCTTGCTTGAACTTATTGAATTGCTCTCTTTTTCTCCTCGTTTATGTGTTGTATTTAGTAGTATGTTCATCCATTGACACTCCTTGTCACATGCCCCAATTTTGCAAAAACAATGTTATATTATTTGATTTTATTTGAGGACAATATGTTAAATTTTATGCTAAGTTGTAATTGATGACTCAATAGAGTCAAGGATATTTAATGTAATTATGAATATTTTAATTATAAATAAATAAAGGAGGAGACAACAACTTAGGAGAGCTGTTAAAAGAGTGTTTACTGGTCAAATTGGTGGAGGAGACTGGGTGGAGAGCAAACTGACATGTGGCAGTATCCTCAAACCACTTCCAACTATTGCAGGTGGCAACCTCCCTACATTTGGGGTCATGAATATTCCCCAAGAAAGTGGAATCAAAGTAGGTGGCTCAATTAATGAAGACTGACCCAAAAGACCTAGGCAATCTTTATAAAAATTCTCATTGAAGAGAGTTGGGGCTGTTCATTCTAGAGAGGTGATCATTCAGGTGAATGAATGTACTTCAGAGAAATTCAAATGAAAGGGAATTGTGGAAAGTGTTGAGGGGTTAACTGTTGATTGATCTAGTGTAGCTTTTAAGCTAAAAGATATTACTACTGAGAGCAGAGTATATTACTGATATATTGGACTAGTTTACTATTTGCATTCTCCATTAGTTCTCAGCCAAGAAGACTAGGAACAGGCTCGGGGGTCTTGAGGAAGCGTTGTTTGAGCGCTCTCTAGGAGATTGGTAGGGAGAAACGGCCTCCTAATGCTGTTTTCGTCTGTCCTAATCAGGTTCTACATTATTTTGTTTTACTGTGTTAGATAGATAAATCTGACTCTGACTGTTGTATGAATGTTAAATATTCAGTTTGTAAATGTTAATATTTAGTAGTCTTTTTAGATTATTGAAGAAGTGAATTTGAAAAGTAATGTGTTAGAATGGAAAATAATTTCTAGTTTGTGTTTTTCCACACCTGGAAAACCAGGCAGTACTCTAGCATAGGTAGAATGTTTAAGTAGATAAAAGAATGTGTTAGCAGATAAGTTTGTGTATTTATAAATAGTAGAATAATTTTATTCATGTTAAATATCAGGAAGGTTAAACAATGTTATGACATGTTTATGTTTCTCAGTTTTCACTTAGTAACTGAATGAAATGCAACAGAAAAACCACTTTAGAGTTACAATGATTACATACAGTTAAGTAAATAAACAAGATACTAATCACATAGTTTATTTTCTAACAATATCAACTAATCTAAGACTAATATTTACTATAAACTAAATAGGTTTATATTAAAAGTACTTAAGTTATAAAGAGTAAACTAAGTTACAGAGTCTATGCTTTATCTTTTCAAAGAACTATGAGTAAATTTTACGTGACAGTTTAGTAAATAGAAGCAATGAAAATATAATTAATAACTAGTATAAAACTAAATATTTACTATGAAGAAACTATCTTATAATTATCAAACAGGCTTATACCTGTAAAGGTAAAACTTCAGGGTTGAAACCCTAACCAATTTATTTAACTATTATAAATAAGAGATAATCAAGGTTACAGAGTTATTGTTTTAATTATTACATAACTTTGAATCCTTACTAATTAACAGAGCAGTAAACAAATAAGAACTTAAAGGTAAACAGTAAATAGAAATAAGCTAAGAACTTACAGTATTTGTATAACTCTTTTATTTAAAAGAAAAGAAAATACTTAAACGGGATAAACAAGATCAAAACTATTGTAACAACATAAAATAGGTAAACAGAGCCCAATACATTTCTTAAGTTTAAGAATATATTTATCTAAGGGTTCTTTTACAGTAACCCTAGGATTTAATCCTAACTAAAAAGCTTAAACATATAAACATTACCTTATGACTGAACTTACAGTCTTTATTTTATCCTTATTTATTTACAAGAAAAATATTAAAACAATAATTACCATTGTTAACAGTCGAGGAATGGAAGACTCAAATTACACAGAGTCATAATATTTACAAGTTTATAAAACCTTCTCATATTCGAGACAGAGTTCAAAGTTAAAAGGAAACCTTTTAAACCAAGTGTATTACCCTGTCAGGCCGAAAGGCTTAAGACTTAACAAATTTAATTCACCCAGATCAAGGCCAATTACGCCCAGCATCGTAGCGAGGGTTTGAAAGATAAAACTAACTTTTAATTTATAAAAACTTCATTACTGTAATAACATCTATAAAACAATGTAGATTTATCAGTATATTCGAAAATAGAGAACCATTAAAATCATGAACACGGGAGAACCCCCCACATATTAAGAAACATAGTATATCATTACATAGCCATAAGGCTGCAAAACTGTCATTAAGTCGAAAATAGTGAAATACATGTCACGGCATCGAAGCCGGAGTTACCCTGTTACAGGCAAGGGTTTTTACAACAAAAAAACAATACTAAACAACAACTAAGCATTTTAAACACCGAATGAACCGAGGTCGTATTCCTTCTCCAACTGAAACCCTTTTTTTCCCTAATCTATACAAGCAGGGAGTTGCCACATTGTAACCAGGGCTTACCCGTTGGTCTTGAGATAAACCAGTGATGGAGAGGACATTTCCAAGCCCATTTTCGAACTATAATCCTGCACACAAGTCCGCAGGGTTTAGTTAGAAACTGTTAATTCTAACATTAAAAACTGTGACTAGAATTTGTAACATTTGTAAGTCAAATTCCTTACCTGGAAGCGAAGGAACCAGAAGCCACGAAGGAAACACGCTAGCACAACAAACAATACAAGCCTCGTGCTCACCTATGACAGAGGATGAAGGTTCAAAATCGATACTACACCAACGACTGGAGTAGGATTTAAGCATTGGCAGTGGCCACACAAGGAATCGACACAGAAAACTACTGACAGAGAAAAACTACATGCACAACAAAGTATTGCATGCCGAAAGAAAACCAAGTGTGAGCTGAGAGTTTTGCAAACCACACACTAGAGTGGAAACACTTCTCTACGTACAAACAATGGAGCTGGAGACGAGCACAATCTATCCCTCATGGCCGCAGTAAACCAGACAGTGCAAAGACCAAAACCCTCGACAAGGAATGAGAGTTAGGGTTGCGAAGTAGGTTTATAAATCATGATTTGCACGGTGGGGGATGATCCACATGCCCACTAATTTATTCATTCCACAGTGGGTCAAGTTGTATAGTCCCCACTACACTATCGGGATCAAATTATTGTTAATAATCTATACAATGATCACAATGATCACAATGATAACATAATATACAAAGTAAAAAACATAACGTATCAATGATAAACATTAAGTCAAACTATTTTGGATAGTGAGATTTTATGGTATCGTTAACCCTTGTTATATGTGAACATTGAAATCTCTCGTTGGTAAGATAACAATTATGGAAAATCCATATTAGGGTATAAGCCCTTGATTACAAGTTAATAATTCTAATAATAACCATTGATTCAAATATTACATTGAAGGACTATGTTATTAGAACTAGTCTTTATGTAAACACTAATGGTGAGAATTTAATTTATAAATCAACATTGTGTATATAAAAAGTATTTACACTCTAGAATAAATTCTTACTTTCATATAAAGTCTATAGTACTAAGAGTAAGATAAACTTCATGGAAGTTGTAATCATTTGGTCTCCATAAGTAAACAAAGCTCCAAATGAATTCATCAAGGCTAGATTAGTCTTGATAATAAAGGAAAGTAAACTATCTAAGAATACATATAGCATCACTATTATTTATAAAAAAATAATATGATAATGTAATTCCGTCACATTATTTATGTCATGAAGAAGTTTGGAAGTTAGAAATCACAACTTGATGACATTTATGCAAATGATCAATTATAAATACAATACAATAATAAGCTGATAAACTTCCTCTACTGAAGCTTAATAAAAAGGTAAAGCTTGAGAGTTCTGTGTAAGCTTGTTTCTTGAAAGGCCTTAGGTCTGTTTCCATACTTATAAGTAGTGTTGTAAATTTTATAAATAGCAATAGCAATAAACTCATATTTCAAAAGAGTGTTGATATACTAAATCTTGAGCTCTATGAAGAAATGGAAATAACTTAGCGTAAATATGGAAAGAAGACTTATCTGACGTAGCAGACATTCTGATAAACGATAATCAGTAGGGAAAAGTATTGATCTTACGACATGAATTTTAAAGTACTGTCACAGTTGCAAAACACATAAAAGAAATGTTACTTTACCTTGTAGTGTCCTTGAATTCTATTTAGCAAACTTTTACTCTAGCAATATATTTATGATAAAAGAAGTATATCTGGTTTAATGCCTTAATAAAACTCTTACTAGTTCAAAAATTTACCTTCCAAGCCTGTAAGATCCAGAAATCCAGGTAAGTTAGCAAACACTAAGTAAGCCCCAGTTAGAAAGTAACTTCTCACCTACTTGACAAAATCAAATCATCAGTACATCTAGAAACAACTGAAAGTAGATTATTTACATCACATATCAAAATTAAGATAGTATTAATTTATATGTGTTTAATTTAATTGTTAGTTTGTTAACTGTTTCAATTATCCATTAACTACTAGCAGATAACAAACTGCGGCTATAAACAATTTATGTTACATAAAAAAAAAATGATTTTTTGTGAAAATTTGGGGTTATGACACTCCTCTGGTTTGGTTTGACCCTTGGCCTACTTTTTACCACTTTCTTCTCTATATACATAGGTTTTTGGCTAAAAGTCGCATCCATACACAGGTTTTTGGCCAAAATTTGCGTCTACATGCATGTTTTTGGCCAAAAGACGCGTACATACGTCGTTGTTCTTTATACAGTCATGTACATCCTCCCTTTTAGTTGAGTTTGATGTTGTGGGATGTTGTTGGGTGAGTTGTGAGTGTGGCTGGGTCTTCCTTGGTTCTGATGTTGTCTGTTGACTGCTTCTTTTGTGACCAGAGACTGCTTTTTCATTTTTTTTTTCTTTGAAAGTAGTTTTAGTCATTTATCTCCTTTTTTGTTTTGCCATTAGTGCATTAGTTTTTTTGTCTCAATGTCTTGTTGGTCTTGTGTTTTATACTTGCTGTAGAGACTGAGAGCTTTAGTGAATTTTATTGCATTTTCATTATTTTATATTGAAAATACAAAATAGTTTCATTCTTTCTTGAATCTTAGATATGGATTTGAGGAGGTACTTGCATTGGATTTCTTGGATGAGAGTTGTATTTAGGATTTCATATAGGAAGGATTGCATTGACATTGGAAAATATTGCACCTCATGTAGTGGCATACCCTATTCTTCATTCTGCACATTGCACTTGGCATTGTTTGTTAGGTGTGCATATTTACTTCACTACTGAGTCATAACTTCATTAGTTGCGCGACCATTAACCCTTTGAGTAATGACAACCAACTAAAATCAACGCTTAATATAATGAATTACACTCTTTTCTTTTCTAGGGTGCATCAACAAGAATAGGTTTTAAGGTCTCAGAATATTTCATTGTGAGTGAATTCTCCAAGACTACTAAACAACAACAATTAGGTGTCTGTCTAGGAGAGAGTGTGAAATCCTTGGTATAATTAGTGTTTCTTAGGATGCTCCTCTTACACAGGAGTTAAGCACAAGGAATCGTGCACGATTTTGATTAGGATAGCCCTTGGTAACTTTTGTGAGCACCGAATATATCTCCAGGATCATATTCATATATGGGGGCTCTTTCGAGAGTTTGGAGCTTTTCTACCTGGCCTATACGGTCGATCTCACCTGTGACTGTCCGTATGTGCATTGGTTATATTGAGGTGACCTTAGTTGCCTTACCTAGGTTATCGAGGGGGTATTTGCAGAGGTTATTCTGCATGTGTCCTGGCCAGGTAGGGGTCGGACAACATAGTCGCTAAATGCGTTGAAGCTGAGGGACACTATAATTGGTTACATACCTCCACTTGTAGTATATGAGAGTTTCGATCCTCTCCTAGGTGAGACATACCTACTGCATTCGGGAGCTCACATATCCTCCCCTTGGTTTTCTTGTATTTTGGTTGTAGATTCTCTTAGGAGTGTGCTCTTTGTGTGCTTGTGGGATTTTGGGATCGTGGTTACTTGAGTATATTTATGTTCTCTTGAGTTCAGATCTTTTTGTTTTGGCATGCCTAGTATCCTATCCCCTGTACTTGGTCCTAATACGGACCCTGGTGTTAGACTGGGGGGAATCACAGCCCCTTACCATGCTCATGGATTTGGGAATGGTCACATTCCATCCCCTACTCCATCTGTGGAGGATTTTTATTCCCTTCACTCAGTCGTTACACCAATGTTCACCCTCATGGGGGTGGTAGTGGATACGTAAATGTTGGGTGTACACCTTACATTCCTTCTTATGTCCCATTGTCCACCACATTGCTTCCTTTGAATGTTGTTTTCACGACCAATCCTACCTGTATCCTAGAGTTTGGACTCTTTATTGATTGTTTCCATTTGTTTTGTACTAATATTGTTTTCATGTAGGGTCCATTTTTGTACAATCTCTCCAAGGTTTTGACCCGTTCGTGCCTCTTACATGTATCATGTCTAAATTGGCATATAGGTTAGGATTTCACATCCACTTGCATTTTACATGGCCTTATAACCATTTCATATTAACCTTAGGTATGAAACCATTCCATGATGTCGTGGAACCTTCATGCTACTCTTAGAAGTGACATTATGTGAATGGTAGAGCTTTCCTATACACGGGTACCCTAGTTAGATCCTTTATTGCATTTGGTACCCATGGCGACATTTCTCCTCTAGGGTGTGGGAGTCCCTTTTTAGTCTCTCCATATCCATGAGCAAGAGCTTCATACTCCTCCTAAACTTTATGCTAGTAATTTCCCTTGGGACTCTCTTGTATATATCAAGTTGTAATTGCATTTTCATGCATTTTGCTTGCCTTCTTGAGCCTTATGCCGACTCCCTGAGTTTTAGTTATCAACCATATAGCCCGAGCTTGTCTCATGTCTAGCCAAGCAAATCCATTTAACATATATTTTGCAACTTGATCATCCCTTTTACCAGGAGGAGACCTTCCCTCGAGTGTCATTATCCTGTACATATATCCTTGCATTGAGCATAGGCATGTTCCACTTCTTGGAACTAGTTTGCTTGTCCCCTCACATTCATCTCCTCCTATAATTGTACTATAAAGTACTTTTATTCTTTTTCAATATTTTCAAAATATCTAAAAAATTCCAAAAAAATCAAAAAATCAAAAAGTCGGATAGGAAAAGATGTTATCTTTGGCAGTAGTTGAGTCGTGTCGCCTTCGAATAGAGCACTGTATATCACATCCCTAGGTTGGTTTATTATTTTGAATTTTGGAGTTGTACTTGTTACTCTGACTTTATCTCCACCGACTCCTTAAGCTTCGAGTGCCTATGTCGGCCATTCCCAGTAAGGAAGTTGAAGCCTTAGTTGACCATCCCTCAGTTATCTTGACTTTGCATATCGGTAATTCCCAGTACTGTTTTTGGTTCCTGCACATATTGTTAGTGTTCTTCCACATTATACAACATTGTTGAGTACCTCATGTTGGTTGATGGGGGATTCCTTAATTCCCTCCTTCCAGCAGATTCCATTCCATTAACATTGCATTTATTCTGGAATAGGACTCTAGAGTCCTTTGAGTGCCTTGAGACTTATAGTCATTGGTGGTAGGTTCTCTCTCCATCAACAGTTTTGGGAATACATCAATGTCCCCTAATCGATGGATTCTTCCAAGTGTTCGAGCTCAACACATCTATTCACACTCATTAGATTTCACTTTGTATGTCGATTCCCATTTTCGTTGTCGGTGGGTGATCTCGCACCTGTTAACGGTATACATCAATGACCGGTAATCAGATGATGGACTACTATGTTTGACCTCGACACATCTATTCACAAAGTAGGACATGTACTCATAGAATTTCATGTAGAATACCCTCCAACTTGGTGGCATTCCATATATGGTACCTCCTTGATCGTGCGAGTGTTCATGAGATTTCAGCTCTCGTGATTTGATTCCAGGTTATATTAGATATCTTCATCTACTATGGAGATCTTGATCCATTATATATCCTAAACCATTATGGAGATCTTGATCTAGTCTATATCTTCATCCACTTTGGAGATTCTGATCCATTTTATAATGTACGTGATGATGAGCACACATGTCACATTTTGTATATCATGCCTATTCATAGCCATTCTACTCTTATGTATCCGGGACTGCTCTATGCATTTGCAGTCACATGCAGAGATTTATCATTGTATTATACTGATGGATGGCTGGTTCTTCCACCTGGGTATTCATTACTCCACTTATGAGATGGATTTTATAATGTATTTTGGCCATCATGTTACCCCTCTGACCTCACACATTAGGGGGAATCTATTATAGTTGATTTTACCACACATGGTAGATCATATATTTATGGCCTTCCCTATCCCTTTGCGGACTCTTTAGACCCCATGGACTTATATTATCCTTTCATGTTCCAAGATCATCCCTAAAAAACCTTTTTTATTGTTGTACGTGACTTTTAACCTCATACTCGCATGTACACGCAACTTTTGACCTCAAACCCGCGTACATTAGGATGTGTGCATAAGGCCAAATAGTTTTGTATTTTTCCTCATACGAGTCTAAACCACTTGACTCTTGGCCTTCCAAATGCCTTGAGAACGCTCGTATTCGACCCTCCATTACCCTTTTGGACTGCTATATAAGGAACCCCTTGGATACATTGAGGAAGAGGAACTGAAGAGCAAAGAAAATATAGTCCATTGTTGCCTCAGTTTGCTTGTACTTGCATCCCTTTGTCCCTTTGGAGCACTATGTGTTCTTCCCAATCTTGCCCTTTTCTTGTGACATTTCTATCGAGAGATGAAGTGTTGAAGTGGTGGAGTCCCAGTTAGATGACTTGATCATTCTCCTGTTCATAGAGGTGCCGATAGAGGTTGTCACTCTTGTAATCTCTAATTTTATTAATAGAAATATATTTTCCTGTCGAATTAATGTGCAATTGAATGAATATTGAATCCATGGATATGTTTAATTTCTTATACATTGATGAATATATATTCTAGAGTAGGTATAACACATTATTATATAGCATGCGTGTCTTGTTTGTTGTTGTTGTGAGCAAATTGCTAAAGCAAGTGTGAATTGGAAAAACTCAACAGGGATCTACTTCAACCATCCGAAAAAAGGTACGATTCGATATCCCTTAGTGTTAAATGTTTGGTTTCTCTTGCATATTGGGAATGATTGATTTTTGGTGTCTAGTTGTCTATTGTGGTACACCCCAATCCATAGGAAGTTTCTCTCCATAACACCTAGGTTTGAAAGAAACCTTAATTCCTCGTGATTGTGTATCTAATATGCAATGAAGAGTGTCATTTTTAAATATGGGTTAATTTTAGTAGTAATAGGCCCAATTCATAATATTGGGTTGAATTTGAGGATTAATTTCCAATCTTGAGCACCCATGCATCAATGTGTGAAATATTTGGGCACATTGAGAGCATTTTTGAGTAGCAACAAATGTTAAAACACCTTGAATCAACAATAAAACAGAGGTGTATCCCAATGTAGGAAACTAAGGAAGCCTATGTTAGCTTCTTGTACATGTAAGAGCAGCTATAAAACCACAGATCAAAGCAAGCATATTTTAGATATGCATTGCTTAGCCTTAAACATCTTTCACAAAAACATGGAATTTCCTTTGGCCAAGACTGTAATTACTTATTATAGCTTTCTGGTTAACAAAACTTTCCTTTTATAAAATGTCCAAACTTTTAGAACACTTTTACTGGAAAAAGAAAATAGATTTTCCAAATATTAAGATCTCCATCCTTGATTACTAATGTCTAAATACTTTAGTAAATTTGAATGCTCTGAAGATATGGGAGAACAAGATAGTATGAAATCAAGATTTGGCCTCTAGAAATATGTTCATAATAGAAAATAAATACAAATTGGTAATTTGAGAAGTTATATATATATATATATATATATAAAGTATTCTCTGAAGTTGTATGTTTTGGAAACCGAAAAGGTGATTTTGTGAGGGCCAATTCATACCTTGGAGAATAGTGTTTAGTCCTTTTATTCCATCCAATGGAGATGCTACCATTAGGAGACATTCTGAATGTAGCTCATATAATGAAAAACCGAGTGTTCAAACTCAATTTATTGACTCTTGAGCATGATAATGGCATTTCTTCTAGGATGGTAATGGTTCAAACTTCAAATTATGAGGTAGCATAATATAGAGCTGAAATACTGCACTTGTTAATTTTTATGAGGTAGTAAAATGAAGGTTAGATATGATAGAAGGATGCCATTGAAAGTAGGAGATTTGGGTCAGATGGATGTTTCTCAATCCTTTGAGGATGCATGTGTCCCATTTTCTTATTTTTCTTCCTAATAATATTTCTCAAGACTTAAATAAATTCTATACTAATAAGTAATAGGCTATGTGCTTGAAATATACATGCTATCCTATAAAGTTTCGTGGAGCACATTTAGTCTCTAATACTCATTTCCAATCAACATCATTGTAAAAGGATAGAGGTATGCCTAGATTTAAAGTACAATCTTTGCTGCGAATTCTAGGGTAAAATAGCTAGTCTTAAACAACTCACTAGCCTCCATATGTTACCCACCAACATTGAATTATGATACTTGTGTGGAGCCTGCATGGACACTTATATAGACCTACATGGAAGGTCTACACTAGGCACACTTTCTAAATACTAGTGTCTCGCATCTATGGTGGCTTACCCATTCTGAAATGTGGTCTCTCTCACCATTAGCTAGTCTCAAACAACTCACCAACCTAGTAGTATTTGGAACCACTTTAAGAATGATTTCGATTTGTTGTTGTTGTCAGGAGCTGCGTTGGTCGATGAGTCGACTCGTTGCCACAATCTTCTTAGAATGTTGAGGCTTCATCACCTTTTAAGGCCGTGAATGATATTTATAGTGTTGATACCATAGGTAGGGTTTACTGAATAAGGCATTGGCTACAGAAAGTGGTGCCACATCACAAAGTACTTCATCTTCAAAAGGATTAATGAGGTAGGAGATTCAACATTGTCATGTGATACTTAGTTCCTACCCAACCTTCATCCAACTGATATTGTAAGGCTGAGGATATGGAGTGGTGAGGCCTAATTTCTTCACAAGGTCTTCAGAAACAAAGTTATTTTTGCTACCATTATCCACAACGAGATGTAATGGATTGTTCTGAACCCATATCCGTGTATGGAATAGGTGATCTCGTTCTTCCTCATCGACAATGGTCAAGGCTGTCGGAGTGGTCGAGGTCAAATATAGGAGGGTTGATGCGTCCGGATCAGATTCTACTAGGGTTCTGTCGAACAAGTCAGATGTCGACAATTTTTCCAAAAATGTCTTCTGAGATTTGCATTCTGATGTATCATGCCATGATGAACTATGATAATCACACCAATTCCTGGTAGGGTTATTTTTGTTGCAATCCCTCTTGCCTTTCTAAAATTTATTCTTATGATGATAAGGCTTTGGCGGAATCTACTGAGAAGGATTCTTGAACTTGTCGGACTCGGCTGGTGACTTCTTCTCAGATGTTCGACCTGTTGGATTGTTTGTGAAATGTATCTTTCCTTTTTGTTTAGCTTCAAGCTTGTTGGTGTAATGAAATGCATCTGCAAGTGTGCTGACTGTCAGAAACTCCATCTCTTGGTTAATGTATGGAGATAAACCGCCAACGTACTTTAGGAAAATCAATTTCTCTTCTTCTTGGATTCGAAGTCTAGCCATGAGTCGATAAAACTCATCGATGTAACTCTGTATGGACTGGTCTTTCCATTTCCTTAGCTACTTCCACTTATTGTATTGTTGTTCAATGTACTTGGGTGCATAGAAATCCTTTCGAAAATGTTCAAAAATTTTTACCCATGTGTCGATGGGATCTTCTTCTTTTTCCATATTTGTCAATAGGTTATCCCACCAACACTGTACGTAGGTTGACATCTTCAAGTACGCAATGGTGATATTTTCCGCTTCGGAGAGTTGATTTACTGCAAAGTAAAATTCCAATAATTGCACCCAATTTTCGACGAATTCCACGTCAATATTTTCTTCAAGGTTTGGTATGTCTATATTCATTTTCTCTTTGAAGGGGATGATTTTGTCAGAGTGAGATCATGTCGAGGATTCCCTAGATTTTGCAGTGACTCTCAGGAGAGCCTCGCTAAACTGGGAGAACATTTCGGTTTGCTGGAGAGCGATTTCTTTTTCTATGAGTTTCTCTCTCTCTCGTCAGTCGCATGTCTATTGTCTATTTCTTCAATCATCTTTTCTGAAGTCAAAGGAAGTGTCTTCTAGTGTTGTTGGGCTTGTGAGAGTGTTTGAACACACATAATATAAATAACTTCGATGGAAGTGCTTATGTAACTTAAGCTCTGGACAAGATCTTTCTTTGATACCAATGATCTAGGTCATGCCCAGGTGCATGCTGGGGACAACACTTGACTGAATGAGTTGAGCTCTATTGTGGAAGAAGAATATAAAGAGAAACAACAAAGAAGGAAACACACTAGGTCAACAAGAAATATACACACATACAATATGCAAGAATTTGAAGCAATTTATTACATCTGCTTCATGAAATATGGAGGAATCAGATGATGATAAAAAATATGTCTATATTACATAATGTACATGCTTACATAAATGATGCTGATATGTTTCAGTGACTACCAACTACGTTTAGTTAGAGAAGTGATAATGGTCAGAAGTTCAACCGTCATAGAGCATGTTCATATGATGTCTGTTGCAAACTTGTCGGCCAAACATGTCGAGGAAAACTTGTCAAAGGAAAACCTATTGAGGAAAACCTGTTGGCTAGTGAGTAGAACTTGGTGAAGGTGAATTTGTCGATTGTTGGTTGGATGACTAACTAGTTTGCATCCACTTCCATTTTTGTGCTGAACATTTACCAAAATTGCTCATGGAGGTCTTTAGAAATATCTTGGATCAGGGATAATTTTAGGGGCGAAATTTAGCCCTTGGGCTATTTTTAGGGGGTTTTCTCCAAAAAAAGATTCGCCATTTTGCATTTTTCGAAGCCCTGTTTCTCCCAATTTTGATTTGGTAAACTTTTTTCACCCTAAAAATCACCAAATTATTAAATAAATGATATAAAATCCTTGGAAATTAAAATAATTTTTGAAAAATATTGCCAAACATTTTATAGTTTGCGTTTTAAGAATTGGTAAGATTCGCCAACATTTATACACTTTTATATAAGTATGGTTCCTTAAAATCATCCCTGTCTTGGATAAGAATTTGACAACTATGCGGTCTTCCCAGATTGGTAGGTGCACAGTTCTTCTTTTCCAGAGTTTCCATCTTTTCTGCAATTTTAAGGAAAAAGCTAAAGCTAGTTTTAAGGTAGACTTCCTTGTTTTTTGCAACAACTCGCCCTCCTTATTTTCCTCATATAAAAGAATGATAAATTTCACTTTCCTTAACTTATCAGTTGTACCTACTCATTCAACAACTTTGTGAGCATATTGATTGGTTTTGAAAGTTCTTTATGCACCTATGGGGCATTTTGACTATTTTAATAAGCATGCTTTTGTACTAATTCGAATAGAATCCTAAAATTTTTGAATCCTTGGAGTATCTACATTATGAAAAAACTCTATTTATATAACGATGGATTGTGTAAATTAATATCAACAAAAAATTGTGTTATTCAACATATTCAGTCTAATATTGGGCTTAATTTCCACATGGTATCAGAGCCTTGGTATTTTGATTTTTATCCTCTTCCAATTAATTTTTTAGGGTCGACATCACTCAATGGGAGCACATTCTATCTTTTCAAGGGCATAATTGCTGAATAATGGATCAATCTCAACAAATCAACTTGAATCCTTTCAACTACTTCATACAGAAAGAAAGGATGGAGATTATGACGAGGATTAAAGGACTCTACAGAGTGACCATGGAAACTGGAGACGAGCCTACGGCAATAGGAGAGAATATCAAATGGAAAAATAGGAGATACGAGGCATATGGTCTCTTATGTCTCAACATTTCCAGAGACCTTCTATTTCATCTTGATGGGTTGACTTCACCAAATGAAGTATGGGAGAAGATTCATGATTTATTTGGGAAGAGAGATAATATGAGGGGTTATCAATTGGAGAATGAGTTGATTTCACTGAGTCCAAGCAGCTTCAAATCCTTCCAATTCTACTTATCCAAATTCAAATCACATATTTTGTAGCTAAAATAGTATGGTATTGATAAAGAAGATGGACACCTAATACTGGCCATCCTTTAAAATATTTTCCATGACCATATAGTATTTGTTTTGACCTTCCATGCCACTAACTTGACATTTCGAAACTAGAAGATGCCCTCACTGGAAGATTTCATGGAATTCTTAACTCAGTAGAAAGATAAATTTGTCTTGATGGACACCATCAAACCATACAAAGATAAAGCTTTGGTTGCTGGAGATTCCAAGGTTGATTCAAAAGGTAAGAAGAAGGCAAAGAAGCCTCCATATCAAAAAGGATAAACGTCCAAGTCTATTGAGGAGTTAATTTAATAAATAAATCAAATTATAATATTAGTTATGGCCTGATCTTATTCGAATTGGAATGGATTTTATTTAGCTTTGGTAGTGGTAATTGCAATTGTTTAAATGACATGAATATTGACAGGTGAAAGGAGTGTCATTTTGGCAATACTAATAATCATGGCTGAGAGAGAAAAGTGGAGGCTCTCCATAAACAGAAAGAAAAATTAAAGATAAAATGGGATTTCTTGACATCTATAAAGGAAACGAAATTTCGAAGTACGGGACGAAAAATAGCACTGGATGTGACTGCATGAATAATAAGGATGATGGAACCAATATATACACATATGACAGTTTGAATCCGATGACAGGCCAAGGGGGTTATGGCCTTTATTCTCTGGTGCTTGGAATAAAGATAGCAAAATGCTAACCCTAGTCCTAGCATAAAAATAACATTTTAATACTATAATCTAAATTAATTTTGGAATCCGTTAACGATGTGAAGAAAAAATATAAAATGCACGATCACGTAGACATCTTATTTGACAACTAGAATTCTTTGACTCACCTACAAGTTCTCAAAAATGGTGAGAGGCCACTTCCCAGTGGCAACAACAACTAGTTGAGGAGAAAATATTCAGGGAGGTTAAAAGGGACGATTAGAAAACTGAGATGCATATGCAAAAGGTGAAGGTGTACTTCAACAACCTAGGGAATGACATGACAGATAGACTTGACAAAGACGGAGCTAAGATTGCACCTAAAATTGATCCCTAGTTACTTCCAAAACCTTCTAAATTAGTCGATGATCAAATATATTCTTCTACTAAATATTTTAGCTCTTGGAACAAGAAGAGAACCATTCTTGCTGACCATCGATCTTTGACCCAAATCTCTCAATGTCCAGTCAAATTTCCCATGCATTTTTCTATTTCTCCTTCTAAACAAAATGCATATCGTAATCGTTACACTAAGGATTTCTTCTCTGGCTTCTTTAAACCTCGTTTACCTTCACGAATTAAATGAAATAAAAGAATTCCCAAGTATGAAGTTCTTTCCAATTTCAACTAAAGGAAATATATTCTCTAATTTATTAACCGATATCATGTTATATGAGAATCATCCTAGCATCCATTTCTTATGATTACATCTAATATAGTTTTATCATTAGCGTAAATTCATATTAACTTGATATCTTTCATGGGTCGACATGGATCAAATCCTTCAAGGTGCTAACTTTTCCTGTGCTTTTGCTCTATAAAAAATGTATTCACCTTGAGATATTTGATCCCTATCTCCTAGAATTATAGATCTAGAGTTAAGATGGATCTATGTTGGTTGACACTCCAAGAACCACTAATTGATCAACAAACCTTCAAAGAATGTCTTAGAGCATAGAAAAATATAATCTATTGTTGGCTTGTACCTTGAAACACTTTTGGATTTTTCCCAAGTTACAAATTTACCAACATCTTTGAGGTATTGGGTGCCTAAGTTTAAGCATAAGCCCATTCAAGATGATACCTTTGATGTGTTCCAATATAAATTTGATCACGTTGGTAATTTATTATGTACATGAATAGTTCATGTTAATTATTTATTGAATGCATCTATTTAACTAGTTTGGCACTCACTGATTGTTGGTATATTCCTCTACTGTCTAGCATCCTATCTATTCCACCTGTGTATACTAAGTGGTATACTCGACATAGTTGATGGCCTTTTGAGAAAGCCTTAATTTTTTGGAACCATACAACCTATACCAAAGGTCTTCTTTTAAATTATATAAGAGGTGATAGATAAAGGTATTGTACATTGAAGTAAAAATCAACCCTAAAGGATAAAATGGCTTCAATTGAGAGTTAAGTGTTATTCTCCTTTGAGAGCTTCAATTGAAATGCAAAACAAACTTGTATCAACTTTCACATAAGATTACGTGAGTAAGAGGGACTTATAAATTACATTAAGAAGGAGTTTCCAAGAGAGTGGTATTCTATGGAATCTGCATATGAATGTAGGTATACTCTCCATACAAGAGTAATGTCTACAAAGCAGATCTCAGGTGCATACAAATTATGGTCCCGTCGTCCATGAGGACTCATCGGAGAGAATCCTTAACACCAAGGTTAGGACCAATCCACAAATGAATGTGGCTACTCTCGATGCGAGAGTAACATCTGCAGGGCCATCCTTACCTAGTAAGGACCACTCTCATGAAAAGACTGTTATACCTGCCATCCTCAAGAGAGGATACTATCATCCACAATTAAATTTCGAATGTCATCAACATCTTGAGGTTCACTTGACCTCTTTCATCCTGGAGGATCACTGTCGTCCCATCATCGATGTAAGTCTCATCATACCTCCCCATTTCCTGGGAGCATCCATATTGACAACTTGCTCCCCCTTTGTCCAAGGATGGTTTATGTCTTCGACCTATTCTTCCTTTTCGATGAGAGTCCATATCTTCATCTTGTTCCTCCTTTCCGAAGATGGTCCATATCTTCATCATTTGTAGTAACATCATTGTTCCTCCATGCGACGAAAGTATTTTCAAACTACATTAAGATTGTCATGGAAATATTCAAAATTTACTCAAGATAGAAGCTTTGTCAACGCATCAACAACCTGCTCATTAGTACTCCCATACTGGAGCTTTATAGCTCCCTTTTGTACCATGGGTTATCGCATTGAATTGAAATTACATGTGTCTATTCCAAATATATAAAACTAGATATAATTATATTAAACATCTAAACAATGTGAAACCAAATGGTTCAAAGTGACTATCTCCTTAACAAGATAGCATACACAAACCAATGGTTAAAAGTGACTAGTTCTTTAACAAAATGGTATTGTGTATGAGAGAGACAGAGAGGTATTGTACATAACTAAACACCATGTCAACAATCATGCAACCAAAATATAAGAGAGACACCAGTATACATGGTTCACTCGATATGGGATACATCCACAAAGAAACAACCAGTCCTTTATTTTATTCCATCTAGGAAAAGAAAGTGATACAACTCGTAGCATGTCTTGTGCAACATCCTCTTCACTCTCTCACAGTCTCTCTCTTACAATGACCCCTTTAAAAGAGGGTTTTCGTATAGGGAAAAATGCACAAACATAATCTCTACCACAAAATTATCCTTATGGGATCGCATCCCTAAAACCCACAGAACCTTCAAAACAAGGGGAAGTTCCACTCCTCCAGTCCACATACACCCCTATAGCTTGATCTTTTATACTAGGATCCAAACAAAACTGAAACAGTCCTCTAACTTAGGAAGATATTCAATCTCCTTAACCAATTATAAATTGATGTTACTTTTTTCATAAATGCATCTATTTGACTACATGATCACTTGGTGTGGGCATCCATTCATAGAGGATAGTATTCAAGTAGTATAAAGAAGAAAATTAACATTAACATTGACGGAACTAAATCATGAACTTTATTGTAAAAGAGGGCCTTCCACTATTCCTAAAACGTCAAGCGGTTGACCATGAAAACCACTTTCTCTTAGAATGACCTACATACACCTACATTAAATCTCAATTTTTAACTCAAATGGTATTGTGTGTGATATATGTTATGGTATTGTGTGTGTAATGTGTTATAAAGTGCATTCCCTATGTGTTATAAATCAATCAGGTACATGATTTATGATTTGTAACACATTCATTGTACATGATTTATAACAAAATACATGCATGTTATATTTTATTAACATATTTGTTAGTTATGTGGTTTCCTTTGGAGTTAATTGTTAAATATGTAGCATTTTAAATTATCTTTTAAAGTAATTTCATTTTTAACAATGCATTCATATAAAACTAAATTTAAATTTAAAGTTTTTATTTTTTAAAAATTAATTTTATTGTAGCTTCTTAGTGTTATAAAGTGCATTCGTGATCGTTCTCATTCCACTAAGGGTTTCTTCTCTGGCTTCTTTAATCCTCGCTGACCTTCACCCTTCACCAACCTATCTTTCTTTTTTTTTAATCGAATTAGCTTGATATAATAATAACACTAACTTAGTCTTGAAGTTTTATTTTTTAAAAAATGGAATTAGCTCGAAATAATAAGAACAACCCACTTAGTCTTGAAGTTTTATTAGAATAAATAAATAGTAAAAGAAGTATTAACCATTTGTCACCACTTTTCATTAACCAACCACTCATGATTTCTCAAAATAGC
>LPNX010232808.1:0-17647 GCA_001517045.1 Pseudotsuga menziesii
GAGAGAAATTGAGTGAGTGAATAACCAATGAGGAGGGGATCCTCCTATTTATACTAATTTTCCAAGTGAATTTTTATTGGGGACAACTTAAAAGTCTTACTGGGATGACTTGTCTTGGGGAAATACAAAAATGATATTTTTTTTATTTGTTTCTTTACTTAGTCTTCCTCGAGGTTTACATTTATTCTTTCTAGGGTTTACATGAGTAATTACATTAGTATAATCTCCCGTAGGAGGTACAATGAAATACAATACAAACACATGTTTATATTATTTGAATAACTGATAAGGGGGGTTAAATCAATTATTCCTAAGCTTAAACAATTTTTTGATCTTCTAAACTTTATTACTGTTTACATATTTACAGCCATGATAATCCAACAAATATGAAACAAAAGAATTTTTTATCAATCACACATATGACGGGGACATAGACATATATTCACAAGGAAACTCATAAGGGAAAATTATTTTATTATAAATTAAATTTCTTTGAGAAAATACTCAAGTGAGGCTACAACCTCTGTTTTACAAGCAACAAATTGTGGAGAGCAACAACTCTCATGGTTTTATATAACCCATTAGACATGTAAAAGCTCCAACGTGCACACAAAAGACTACAAGTCTTCCCTAGCACCACCCTACCACCCTTATTCCATAGATTTAAAATTTGTTCAGTACAATATGCTGAAAACCAGATATAGCTATACTTACCAACATTGTTACATTCTCTGATCTACTTATACTTCTGCTCATTCAAAATTGGCTCCATTCACTATCTATGTTCTGCGTATTCTCCCCATTTCAACGCATGTCACACGTTTTTATGCTCCCTATTTTATTCTTGCTAATATTTATTCCCTTTGCTTGTTCGTATGCCTGACTTTTAGTTTCATAATTGATAAAAAAATCATTCAATGACTCATGTCAAGTAAGGAACCCAATTGATAAGAATTCTAAACTTCTTTAACCATCTGTTGCCGGGTTCTTGAATTCATAACTGCTCGAACCAAATTTCCTTTGTATTATGGGGGTCCTTCAAATTCCGCAATTAAGTTTCTGCAATTGAGTTTTCACAACTTCTGTCCTGCAGGATATCTTTCTACAGTACAACTTTTTGTAATTGATTTTACGCAACTTAGTTTCTGGAACAACCTTTCCGTAAGATCCTTTCTGCAATCTCCTTTTCGCAAGCTCCTTTATGCAATTGTGGATTGCAGGTTGCAGGTATGTAATTCCTAGTTTTCCCAAAAAATTACTTCTGCAATCATGCAACTGCAAAGCTACTTTCCACAATCGGATTGCGAATTGCGGATCCACATTCCCACTTTTCCCAAAAATGGGCTTCTGCATTTTTCCTTCTGCAAGTCTCTTTCCACAGTCGGGTTGCAGATTGCAGATTGTGGACATGCCTTCAAATTTTCCCGAAATAGGCTTCCACTATTTCCTTTCGCAAATCTATTTCTGCAACTTCTCAGATCCGTCGATTTCTTACAGGCTCCTTCCTAACCTTCGATCTGCAATCAAACACGGATCTAACCTTAACATTGCGGATCTTCACTTTTCTTTTGCGGAATGTTTATCTCCCGTACAGGTTTGCTTTGTGAATCCTTTCCCACCATCGATCCATATTTCCTCCTTTAATCTTGTTCATCCAATCTTTGTCGAATGAATTGAATGTACTCTCGGGATCGTCCAATATTTGTTGAATGAATTGAATGGACAACATGTCTTAGCTTCTCGATTTTCGATATTGAAGGTATTCATCCAGGCCGAGTCATAGTTTGCTTCCTCAGGGGAACTAGTTTTCTTGCATACATGAGCAAGAGCCTGGTTACACTTCGATCTCTACTTATCTGTCCTCCTTGATTTTGGACCATATGCTTGGAACTTATGTGTTTCCATCAATGACAACCGCATCACAATCTGATCTGTTTCCATATGATCGCAATACCTATCATAATGCAAAAAATATTCCCATTTGGCATTGATGGAAACCTTCAAATTATGGATGCATGCCGCACTTGTAATAACCGATAGCTTATCATCTGTAGCAAATCAAAATTCTCCCCATTTGACATCAATGTCAAAGAAGACTCTATAACACATCTCCCCCTATCAAATTGAACAAGTTATTTGGAATAAGATATGATACCCAGCTTCTGGCGTAGGTACTCAAACTGTGTCTTTGGTAAAGGTTTAGTAAAGATATCATCAATATGTTTTGTAGAAGGAATGAAATTCAATTGAAGCACTCTATTTGTGACCCTCTCCCTTAAGAAGTGATACTTAATTGGTATGTGCTTAGTCTTGGAATGAAGGAATGGATTCTTAGAAACAATAATAGCACTAGTATTATCACAATGGAGAGGAATGGGATCAACATATTTTACCTCCAAATATGCCAGTGTATGAATAATTTAGAGTACTTGTGTACAGAATGTGGCAGCAATAATGTATTCAAATTCTGTAGTAGATAAACATATCAATCCTTAATTCTTTCTCAGCCATGCAACTAAAGAATCACCCAAGAAGAATGCACCTCCACTTGTGCTCTTTCTTTCATCCAAGCAATTTTCCCAGTCAACATCTGAATATGCAGGTAACTGAAGATTATGATTTCTAGGATACCAGAGACCATAAGTCATTGTGCCTTTCAAATATTTGAATATCCTCTTAACAACCACCAAATGTATTTTCTTAGGAGCAGACTGAAATCTACCTACCATTCCAACAACTTGCATTATATCAGGACGAGATGTTGTGATGTACAAAATAATACCTATCATTGATCGATATGTTCATTAATCAACATTAGGTGAGGGATCATCCTTTATAAGCTTACAACCAACAACCATAGGCATACTAATAGATGAATAATCTTCCCTCTAAAATCTCTTCAACATCTCCTTCAAATACTTCACCTGGGAGAGAAATAATCCTTCAGAACTCTGAATAATGTGGAGACCAAGGAAGAATGACAATTCTCCTAACATTGACATCTCTAACTCAGATTGCATGGCATTAGCAAACCACTGAAAAAAATAATCATTAGGACATCCAAAAATAATGTCATCACATAAACCAAAACAACTAATAAGTCATCACCTTCAGATTTGATGTACAAATTACTGTCAACAATACCTTTCTTGAATCCTTTGTCCTATAGATACCTATCCAGTCTATAATACTAGTCTATAGGTGCTTGTTTCAATCCATATAGTTCCTTCTTCAGTTTGTAGACATAATCAGGATTGTTTGTCAGTTGGAATCATTCATGTTGCTCCAGATAGATTTCTTCTTCTAGATCTCCATTGAGAAATGTTGACTTAACATCCATCTGATACACTTTGAAGTTCTTATGGCTGACACAGGAAAGAAACATTCTAATGGATTCCAATCTTTCCACTGGTGCAAATGTTTCATCAAAATCCCATCCCTCAACTTGTGCATACCCCTTACAGACCAATCGGGATTTATTACTCACAATTTTTCCTTGTTCATTCATCTTATTTTTAAACACCCATTTGGAGCCTATTACATTTTCATCTGTAGATCCAGGAGCAAATTCCCAAGTATTATTCTTCTCAATCTGATCAAGTTCTTCATTCATGGCTCTAATCCAGTCTTCATTCTCACCAGCTTCTTCAAAATTCTTAGGTTCAATCATAGATATAAAAGTGACCTGAGATTGTTCTAAATCTTTAATCAATTTCCTTCTTGTCTAAACTCCTTTATCCTTGTCAACAATGATCTGATTTTCAAAATGATTCTTTTTAACAATTATGGAAGGTTCTTTTGTTTCTGTCTTTTGTTTTGACTCTGCCTGAATGTTTGTACTTTCATCATCTGACTTTGAATCTTCCTTTTCTGATTCTTGGACATGTTCTTCCTCAATTTCAACGGTATCCTCTGTATTTGATTCAATACTGCTTATCTGACCATCATTCATAGGAATTCCTTCATCTATTTTAATGTCAATATAGTCAACCAATTTATGCAACCTTTTATTATAGCATCTGTATCCTTTTTTAGTTTATGGCATATCCTAGGAAAATAACTTCATCAACCATGTCATCATATTTTCCAAGATGTTCATCATTATTTTTAATATAACATTTACTTCCAAAGACTTTAAAATTTTTAATAGAAGCAAGTCTTCCAAACCATAGTTCATAAGGAGTCTTATCGTTGATTGACCTTATATGAGCTTTGTTAAGAATATGGAAAACAATGTGAATTGCCTCTACCCAATATGTCTGAGCAATATTTTTTCCATTCATTATTCGGATCTCGCCATCTACTAATTTGATCTGTTATGTCTCTCAACTACTCCATTATGTCGTGGAGTCCCTGGGATAACATACTCTCTTTTTATTCGTTGCTTATTACAAAACTCTTTAAAGTCTTTTGAACTAAATTCTCCTCCTCTATCAGACCTTACTACCTTCATCCTTTTACCTGTTTGATTCTCAGTCAAAGCCTTAAATACTTTGAACATTTCAAATGCTTCAGAATTTTCCTTCAGAAAGGAAACCCATGTGAGTCTATATTAATCATCAATGAACAACATAAAATATCTTTTTCTTCCTCTGCCTTCCTTCCTTGATGGTCCACACAAATCCATATGCCCTAATTGAAGAGGCTTTCCTGTTGATGTGAAATTCTTAGATTTAAACTGCGTGCGAGTCAGATTTCCCATTTGACAATATTTACATACATAATCATATGGCTTTGATATTTTTGGAATCTCTTTTACTGCTTCATTGTTTCTAAGCTTGATTATGTGATCAAAGTTTAGGTGTCCGAGTCTCCTATGCCATCGCCAACTTTCATCATACTTGCTTAAATGACATTCTTTTTTTCTTTTTTCAAAACATATACATTTTTTTCGGTTCTTATGCCTTTTGCAACTAATTTTCCCGAGGGTACATATTTTATTTTACAATCTCTAGAAGTGAAAACAACTTCACACCCTCTATCACAGACCTGACTAGCACTAAGGAGATTATGTTTCAGACCATCTACAAACAACACATCTTGATCTTTCCCTTTTCTATTACTCAAACCTACCATTCCTTTTCCCTTGATTTTCCCTGGAGCATCATTTCCAAAAGTCACATTTCCTGATTTACTTTCACTTAGAGACAAAAAATTACTTTTATTACCAGTCATGTGTTTGGAGCATACACTCTCAATATACCAGGGGTCATTTTGCTTTTGAGCAGAAAGTACTAATCCACACTTGTTACTTTCTTTCTTCTTCCAAACTTTAACATTTTCAGTTGATTAATTCATTCATGAATCTAGTCTATAATTCTTCAGGTCACGTTCTAAGGCTTTGTATCCATAATTATGACAAATATAACATTCTATCTCATTGTACAATAGATCAAAAGGGTTGGTATGTCTATTGTGATTTATTCTTTCAGTTGTAAACTGTGTTGTATGAAGTTGTTGGTTACTCAGTGACTGAATTGTTCTATGTTGCAGCAGTTCATCGTTATTTGGAATCCTTAGTTGCATACTTCTAAATTTAAATGAACAATTTGTGACTTTATGGCCAAAATTAGAATAATAATAACAGTAGCCATGGAAAAAACCTTGGTACCTAAATCTTGGTTGTTTTCTTGGAATTGGTTGCCTCATATTTTGTTGGTTTTGTTCCTGAGAAAATCTTGATTGCTCTTTCTGATCGGAATTCCCAATTCTGATTCTTGTTTCATTTTCATTCTCTTTTCTTTGCAAGGTATGTTCATATTCTGATTGTTTGTTGCTTTTAATCAACTTAGATAATTTCTTGTTTTATGAGTGATTGCTACTTGAACCTTCTTCATTGCCAAGACCTATTTTTAACAATGGAGATATTTGCTTACTCAGTAATGTTGTTGAGTTCTTTTGAAGCTTTAATACTTGACAGATTTTGGTGATATAAAGCTTCAAATTTCTCCAATTATTTTCTAGTTGTCACTACTTCTTCCAATGCCTCACATATCATTTTCTCCTTTGTTAATTGTTTTTTTAGAATATCTTCTATTTTCTTTTCCTCCTCTAATTCTAATTTTAATAGAGCAAGATCTTCACTTAGTTTTTTACCATTCTTTTCATACTGCATCAACAATTGTTTTTGTTTCCTCTTCTTTATTATGAGTCTATCAATCTCTTCCAGAGCACTGATTAGTTCACCCTCCATATCAACCATAGCTTCTTCATCATTCAGGTCACTTCCTATATATGTATTTTCAAAATCTTCTATGGCCATAAGCATAAAATTATTCACTTTATCTTCACAAAATGAATCATTGTCTATCTCTTTTGAGGAATCAAAATCATTTGCACACAAGATTTTCTTTTTATATTTATCCTCTTTATTATATTTATTGAATGTGTATTTCTCTTCATCATCAAAAGCCTGACCCTTTTGCTTGTGAAGACATTTAGATGCAAAATGGAATATCTTACCACAATTGAAACATTTAAAGGGCATCTTGCATTTATATTTACCTGATCCTTTCTTCAACCTTCTTACAAATTTTGCCTCAATCACATCCATTTCAGAATCATAGTTCTTATCTGCTTTAAAGGATGCTTCTCTAGTGGTGGATTTATCTTTACTAATCATCATTTCATAAGCAATAATATTTCCTAGGAGTTGGTCAATAGGCAGAGTTTTAATATTATTTAATTATTCTATTGGAGAAACTTCCGGATTAAATCTATCAGGAAAAGATCTCAAAATTTTCTGAACTAAGGGTGCTTCCTCAATCTCTTCACCAAGACCTTTCATAGCATTCATAGTCTCTTCTACTCTTAAGAAATATTTACTAACAGTCTCATCCTCATTCATCTTTAACTATTCAAATTTCAGCCTATATGTCTGCAATTTGGCATCTTTTACTTTCTCATTTCCTTCATAACTGCTTATAAGTTTGTCCCAAATCTCTTTTGTAGATTCAATATGCATCTCCTTAACAAACTCAGCTTCTGCAAGACCACTCAGGATAGCATTCATTTCCTTTGCATTAAAACTAAATTTCAACTTATCATCTTTGGAGGCTAGCACAACTAGTTTTACATAGCCAGTGTCTACTACATCCCAAACATCAGCACCTAAGGACATTATATAAGTTCTCATTCTAACCTTCCAGAAGGAAAAATTTGTTCTATCAAAAAGAGGAACCTTATTGGTTAAAGTCCCTTCATGACTTCTCATGTTTAAGCTTACAGATCTACCTTTAAATAAAAGGAACCTGCTTTGATACCAATTGTTGAGATTATTAGAATAACTGAGAAGGGGGCGTTGAATGAGTTATTCCTAAGCTTAAACAATTTTCGGTCTTTTAAACTTTATTATTGTTCACATATTTACATCCAATAAATTGGTGATACATGGTGGGATCAATCAAATGAGAATTTGAAGCAGATTCCATCAGCTTCTTCAGATTTGCATCCATCGGAGTAGCCACGGAATCACAGTCCAACATCCTGAATCTCTTCAAAATATCAATGGTGTATTTTCCTTAACTTAGGAAAATTTCCTTCTGCCTATGACATACTTCTAGTCCCAAGAACTAATGCATTAATATAAGGTTCTTCATTCCAAACTCATAGGCAAGATTCTTCTTACACCATTCAATAAGTTTCTCGTTGCATGTGAGAAACAAGGTGTCCACATACAAAACTAAAACCAATGGCTCATTGTCCTCAATATTATAGTAAACATTGAGATCTTCATCACTCTTAGCGAGTCCCAAGTTTACTAGGTATATGTATATCCATCCATTCCAAGAACAAGGTGCTTTCTTGTGTCCATATAATTCATTTTTCATTTGACATTCGTGAGACTCTTTCCAATGGAAGATAAACCATTTTTTTTGTTCAATGTAAACTCCTTCCTCGATAATGACATTGAGGAAGGTGGTCTTTACATCCATCTGATGCAGATTCCATCCCACAGCTGAAGCAATATAAATTATGGTTTTGATGGAAGTGTATCGAGCCACAGGAGCAATTTTTTCATCATAGTCAATTCCCTCTTTCTGAGAGAATCCTCTGGCAACAAATTTGGCCTTGTGTTTTTCCACACTACCATCTACCCCGTGTTTAATCTTGAAACTACATTTGGAAGTCACTATTTAATTCCCCTCAGGTCTCGGTACATCCTCCCATATGCCATTCTTCATGATGGATTGGAATTCCTCCATCATGGCATCCTTCCAAACTTGGTGTCTGGATGCTTCTTTTTACATGGTAGGTTTTGAGTCAATGATGTGACTCATAAATGCTACAGAACTCAAGAACCTCTGAGGTATTTTTATTTCTCAATAGGTTCCATGTGTAGTTTTGTTACCCTCTGCATCCTACAATGTCTGGTGTTCCCATCTAGGCCTTTTACATCTTACTGACATATCAATAGGAGCATCAACTAGCTCAACTGGATTAATGGGATCGATTGGATCATTATTTTATTCAAACTCCCTCCTATCTTCTAGAGGGGGAGATGATCTCATCTCTTTGTCATCATCAATATCCATATCAAATCCTCTTCCTTTTCGGATAACCATCTCTTCTTCAAAGCTCACATCCCTGTGGACTTCGATCTTCCTCAATCCTAGGATGTATATTTTGTAAGCCTTTGAAGACTCACTGTATCCCACGAATGTTCCCTTCTTCCCTGAAGGTTCTAGTGTCATCCTTTTATCCTTGGGAACATGAATGTATATTGGAAAACCAAAGATACAAAGGTGTCCCACTTCTGGCTTCATTCCTATGAAGGCTTCTTCCAAATTCATGTTCTTCAAGATTTTATGAGGGAATTTGTTTTGTACATAAATAGTTGTTTTGGATGCTTCTGCCCATAAGAACATTGGTAGAATCTGGTCATGTTTCATGGATTTGGCTGCCTCCACAATTGTTATGTTCTTTATTTCCACAACCCCATTTTGTTGAGATTTGTAGGGAACTGTAGAGGTATATTCTCTACCATTGTCTGATATCAATATCTTAATCCTTCTTCCTAATAGATTCTCAACTTGGTCTTTTAATTCTTTGAACTTACGGAGTACCTCCTTGAATTCCTTGGTCTTGAGAAAGTATATCTATGTGTTTTGTGAGTGTCATCAATAAATGTTACATAGTATTTGTAACCACCAATGAAGTAACAGTCATGGGTCTGCACAAGTCAGAGTGGAATAGATCCAATATTCCCTTGGATTTGCCTTCATTTTTCAGAAAAGAACACTTGGTATTCTTACCAAGTTCACATCCTCTACATATACCATCATGGTCTACGTGAAGCATTGGTAGACCTTTCACCGTGTTCCTTAATGCTGGGAGAGATTGATAGTTTAGATGAGCTAGCCTTGTGTGCCATAGCTCACTAATGTTAGTGGAATCATGGACTAAATCTTGAGCTAGTGAGGTGCTCAAATGATACAAGCTCTCATCCCTTACACCAATCACTTTTGTTGTGCTCATGCTAGAATTCTTGTGCCATGCAAGCACCTTTCCATATGCAAATGTAACTCTATATCCCTTGTCCTCTAAGGCATATATGGAGACAAGGTTTATTTTCATACCAGGTAAATAATGCACATCATTCAGGTGTAGTAAGTTATTGGATTCTAACTAAGGAGAGGTAGATACAAATCCTTTCACATTGTAGTTGGCAACGTCTCTAAGTACAACATATAGATGAGATTATTTCTCAACAACTTCTGATAGATTCTCTTTATAACCGGTCATACGGTTAGAAGCACCACTATCTATATGCCATGTATCACTAATGGTGGGAACAGTACCTGATAATGTTGATATGAAGAAGAAATCGATACGATCTTCATTTTTTTTTTCTTATGATGGTGACCTTCTTCCACATCAGTTGTTGATGCTCCATGCTTCCTCTTGTTTGCACTAAAGTACTTGTTTGCATAGTGGCCACATTTCTTGCACTTATGGCATTGTATGTGTGATACAACTTCTTATTTTCCCTCTGATATGTAGAAGAAATTGGTATCCTATATTGGTTCTTATGGTTGTGAAACTTCCTTCCTTTTTCCCTTGCGTTTATTGGCATGAGTGATGAAGGTTTGATTCTCCTCAAATTGAGGATCGTGGAGTCTTTGTCTTGTTGTAATCCTTGTCTCTTTATGAGTGTAGTTTTCCCATAAGATATCAAATTTGGGCATCTTGGTTCGACCACTTATGGTTTGGATGAAGGACTCCCAAGATGGTGGAAGATAATTTAGAGTGGTCATGGAAAGCTCCTTATCTTCAATGTTATCTCCATTGGTCCTTAGCTTGTCCTGAAGTTCGGTGATCCTCATGAAATATGAGGCATTTGATTTAGACTTGATCATCTTCATATTTGATAGTTGGTTCCTCAATGTGAGAGTCACATTTATTCTAGTGTGTTCAAATAACTTCTTCAAGGTCTTGAAAATATTCCTAATTGTCTTCTTTTTTGAGAATTGTGGAACCAACTGATATTAGATCTCAACTTGGTGGAAGGTATGTTGTGGATAATGGAATTAGAAGAGAAACCGGTTCTAGGTCATCAAGGTCAGATGCATGCTCAAGCTATCGGTCTGTAAGAGATGATGGTATTGGGCAAGGTGTTGGTTCTTGCAGTGTTGTTAGTGGCAGAGGTGGATAATCTAGTGCTATTGTCGAACGATAAGCTGCTGGGACAGGAAAGGATACCTTGAGAGGTGTTATCTCTTCTCCTACTACTGGGTAAAGAATTGTTATTTGTGCTAGTGGTGTTGAAACTACAACCTCTACTGTTGTTACTAGTGATGGGGGTGTTACCTTTGGATTTAAATGAGTCCACCAGAATCCTTCTTTCTATAGCATGAATCTTCCTCCACTAGGACTTGTCTTCTTCCACTTCTGGTTCTGGAATCTTCTCATTAACAAACTTCAAGAGATAAATTTGTTCTAGGATGAGAATAACTCTAGGCTTCCAGGATATGAAGTTTGTAGCCCCATGAAGACAATTTTCAACCTTCATTCCAATCATCTTGTTTGTAGATGTGAACCAGAAACCCTAACAGGAGTTAGGTCAAAAATGAACTTTTGAATTTAAAGAAACTAACCTAAAAGATAGATTTGTCCTATCAATTCGAGTTGAGGGAAGGTGAGGTCGATCCAAAATAGTGGCATGATCAACACAAAACTTGAAACCCTAATTTCTGGAGCAACGAAATTAGGTAGAAAATGAAACTTCTTGAAATTTGTTTTTTCCTTCACCAAAAGATGCGCCTCCCCTAGAGAGAAGTTTCCACAACTCTTTTTTTTGCTGAAGAGATTAGGGAAGGACTTGAAAGGTCAAACCCTAGCTTCCGACAATGGCCTCTTCTAGAACTCCTCTAATACCATGTTAGTTTTTACAAGTTTATAGCATTATAACTTAATTGCAAATAACCAATAGGATATCTAGAAGAAAGGAAAAGCACATAAACAAAGAACACAATAATTTATCCCGGGAAACCCAATTGGGAAAAACTTAGCAAAGCTTCGTATAGAGATGATAACTTCTGAGAACAGAGAGAAGAAGAAGGAGATAGAGAGAAGTTTGTCTAAGATACAACCCCAAGAAAACATTCCTTTTGGATGCAGTAGTGTACCTCCTTATGTTAGAGAGAAATTGAGTGAGTGAATAACCAATGAGGAGGGGATCCTCCTATTTATACTAATTTTCCAAGTGAATTTTTATTGGGGACAACTTAAAAGTCTTACTAGGATGACTTGTCTTGGGGAAATACAAAAATGATATATTTTTTTATTTGTTTCTTTACTTAGTCTTCCTCGAGGTTTACATTTATTCTGTCTAGGGTTTACATGAGTAATTACATTAGTATAATCTCCCGTAGGAGGTACAATGAAATACAATACAAACACATGTTTATATTATTCGAATAACTGATAAGGGGGGTTAAATCAATTATTCCTAAGCTTAAACAATTTTTTGATCTTTTAAACTTTATTACTGTTCACATATTTACAGCCATGATAATCCAACAAATATGAAACAAAAGAAATTTTTATCAATCACACATATGACGGGGACATAGACATATATTCACAAGGAAACTCATAAGGGAAAATTATTTTATTATAAATTAAATTTCTTTGAGAAACAACTCAAGTGAGGCTACAACCTTTGTTTTACAAGCAACAACTTGTGGAGAGCAACAACTCTCATGGTTTTATAGAACCCATTAGACATGTAAAAGCTCCAACGTGCACACAAAAGACTACAAGTCTTCCCTAGCACCACCCTACCACCCTTATTCCATAGATTTAAAATTTGTTCAGTACAATATGCTAAAAACCAGATATAGCTATACTTACCAACATTGTTACATTCTCTGATCTACTTATACTTCTGCTCATGCAAACTTGGCTCCCTTCACTATCTATGTTCTGCGTATTCTCCCCATTTCAACGCATGTCACACGTTTTTATGCTCCCTATTTTATTCTTGCTAATATTTATTCCCTTCGCTTGTTCGTATGCCTAACTTTTAGTTTCATAATTGATAAAAAAATCGTTCAATGACTCATGTCAAGTAAGGAACCCAATTGATAAGAATTCTAAACTTCTTTAACCATCTGTTGCCGGGTTCTTGAATTCATAACTGCTCGAACCAAATTTCCTTTGTATTATGGGGGTCCTTCAAATTCCGCAATTAAGTTTCTGCAATTGAGTTTTCACAACTTCTGTCCTGCAGGATATCTTTTTACAGTACAAATTTTTGTAATTGAGTTTACGCAACTTAGTTTCTGGAACAACCTTTCCGTAAGATCCTTTCTGCAATCTCCTTTTCACAAGCTCCTTTATGCAATTGTGGATTACAGGTTGCAGGTATGTAATTCCTAGTTTTCCCAAAAAATTACTTCTGCAATCATGCAACTGCAAAGCTACTTTCCACAATCGGATTGCAAATTGCGGATCCACATTCCCACTTTTCCCAAAAATGGGCTTCTGCAATTTTCCTTCTGCAAGTCTCTTTCCACAGTCGGGTTGCGGATTGCAGATTGCGGACGTGCCTTCAAATTTTCCCGAAAAAGGCTTCCACTATTTCCTTTCGCAAATCTATTTCTGCAACTTCTCAGAGCCGTCGATTTCTTACAGGCTTTTTCCTAACCTTCGATCTGCAATCAAACACGGATCTAACCTTAACATTGCGGATCTTCACTTTTCTTTTGCGGAATGTTTATCTCCCGTACAGGTTTACTTTGTGAATCATTTCCCACCATCGATCCATATTTCCTCCTTTAATCTTGTTCATCCAATCTTTGTCGAATGAATTGAATGTACTCTCGGGATCGTCCAATATTTGTTGAATGAATTGAATGGACAACATGTCTTAGCTTCTCGATTTTCGATATTGAAGGTATTCATCCAGGCCGAGTCATAGTTTGCTTCCTCAGGGGAACTAGTTTTCTTGCATACATGAGCAAGAGCCTGGTTACACTTCGATCTCTACTTATCTGTCCTCCTTGATTTTGGACCATATGCTTGGAACTTATGTGTTTCCATCAATGACAACCGCATCACAATTTGATCTGTTTCCATATGATCGCAATACCTATCATAATGCAAAAAATATTCCCATTTGGCATTGATGGAAACCTTCAAATTATGGATGCATGCCGCACTTGTAATAACCGATAGCTTATCATCTGTAGCAAATCAAAATTCTCCCCATTTGACATCAATGTCAAAGAAGACTCTATAACACATCTCCCCCTATCAAATTGAACAAGTTATTTGGAATAAGATATGATACCCAGCTTCTGGCGTAGGTACTCAAACTGTGTCTTTGGTAAAGGTTTAGTAAAGATATCATCAATATGTTTTGTAGAAGGAATGAAATTCAATTGAAGCACTCTATTTGTGACCCTCTCCCTTAAGAAGTGATACTTAATTGGTATGTGCTTAGTCTTGGAATGAAGGAATGGATTCTTAGAAACAATAATAGCACTAGTATTATCACAATGGAGAGGAATGGGATCAACGTATTTTACCTCCAAATATGCCAGTGTATGAATAATTTAGAGTACTTGTGTACAGCAGGTGGCAGCAATAATGTATTCAAACTCTGTAGTAGATAAATATATCAATCCTTACTTCTTACTCAGCCATGCAACTAAAGAATCACCCAAGAAGAATGCACCTCCACTTGTGCTCTTTCTTTCATCCAAGCAATTTTCCTAGTCAACATCTGAATATGCAGTTAACTGAAGATTATGATTTCTAGGATACGAGAGAGCATAAGTCATTGTGCCTTTCAAATATTTGAATATCCTCTTAACAACCACCAAATGGATTTTCTTAGGAGCAGACTGAAATCTACCTACCATTCCAACAACTTGCATTATATCAGGACGAGATGTTGTGATGTACAAAATAATACCTATCATTGATCGATATGTTCTTTAATCAACATTAGGTGAGGGATCATCCTTTATAAGCTTACAACCAACAACCATAGGCATACTAATAGATGAATAATCTTCCCTCTAAAATCTCTTCAACATCTCCTTCAAATACTTCACCTGGGAGAGAAATAATCCTTCAGAACTCTGAATAATGTGGAGACCAAGGAAGAATGACAATTCTCCTAACATTGACATCTCTAACTCAGATTGCATGGCATTAGCAAACCACTGAAAAAAATAATCATTAGGACATCCAAAAATAATGTCATCACATAAACCAAAACAACTAATAAGCCATCACCTTCAGATTTGATGTACAAATTACTGTCAACAATACCTTTCTTGAATCCTTTGTCCTATAGATACCTATCCAGTCTATAATACTGGTCTATAGGTGCTTGTTTCAATCCATATAGTTCCTTCTTCAGTTTGTAGACATAATCAGGATTGCTTGTCAGTTGGAATCATTCATGTTGCTCCAGATAGATTTCTTCTTCTAGATCTCCATTGAGAAATGTTGACTTAACATCCATCTGATACACTTTGAAGTTCTTATGGCTGACACAGGAAATAAACATTCTGATGGATTCCAATATTGCCACTGGTGCAAAGGTTTCATCAAAATCCCATCCCTCAACTTGTGCATACCCCTTACAGACCAATCGGGATTTATTACTCACAATTTTTCCTTGTTCATTCATCTTATTTTTAAACACCCATTTGGAGCCTATTACATTTTCATCTGTAGGTCCAGGAGCAAATTCCCAAGTATTATTCTTCTCAATCTGATCAAGTTCTTCATTCATGGCTCTAATCCAGTCTTCATTCTCACCATCTTCTTCAAAATTCTTAGGTTCAATCATAGATATAAAAGTGACCTGAGATTGTTATAAATCTTTAATCAATTTCCTTCTTGTCTAAACTCCTTTATCCTTTATCTGATTTTCATTCTTTTTAACAATTATGGAAGGTTCTTTTGTTTCTGTCTTTTGTTTTGACTCTGCCTGAATGTTTGTACTTTCATAATCTGACTTTGAATCTTCCTTTTCTGATTCTTGGACATGTTCTTCCTCAATTTCAATGGTATCCTCTGTATTTGATTCAATACTGCTTATCTGACTATCATTCATAGGAATTCCTTCATCTATTTTAATGTCAATATAGTCAACCAATTTATGCAACCTTTTATTATAGCATCTGTATCCTTTTTTAGTTTATGGCATATCCTAGGAAAATAACTTCATCAGCCATGTCATCATATTTTCCAAGATGTTCATCATTATTTTTAATATATCATTTATTTCCAAAGACTTTAAAATTTTTAATAGAAGCAAGTCTTCCAAACCATAGTTCATAAGGAGTCTTATCGTTGATTGAACTTAAATGAGCTTTGTTAAGAATATGGAAAACAATGTGAATTGCCTCTACCCAATATGTCTGAGCAATATTTTTTCCATTCATTATTCGGATCTCGCCATCTACTAATTTGATCTGTTCTGTCTCTCAACTACTCCATTATGTCGTGGAGTCCCTGGGATAACATACTCTCTTTTTATTCCATGCTTATTACAAAACTCTTTAAAGTATTTTGAACTAAATTCTCCTCCTCTATCAGACCTTACTACCTTCATCCTTTTACCTGTTTGATTCTCAGTCAAAGCCTTAAATACTTTGAACATTTCAAATGCTTCAGAATTTTCCTTTAGAAAGGAAACCCATGTGAGTCTATATTAATCATCTATGACCAACATAAAATATCTTTGTCTTCCTCTGCCTTCCTTCCTTGATGGTCCACACAAATCCATATGCCCTAACTGAAGAGGCTTTCCTGTTGATGTGAAATTCTTAGATTTAAACTGCATGCGAGTCAGATTTCCCATTTGACAATATTTACATACATAATCATATGGCTTTGATATTTTTGGAATCTCTTTTACTACTTCATTGTTTCTAAGCTTGATTATGTGATCAAAGTTTAGGTGTCCGAGTCTCCTATGCCATCGCCAACTTTCATCATACTTGCTTAAATGACATTCTTTTTCTTTTTTCAAAACATATACATTTTTTCAGTTCTTATGCCTTTTGCAACTAATTTTCCCGAGGGTACATATTTTATTTTACAATCTCTAGAAGTGAAAACAACTTCACACCCTCTATCACAGACCTGACTAGCACTAAGGAGATTATGTTTCAGACCATCTACAAACAACACATCTTGATCTTTCCCTTTTCTATTACTCAAACCTACCTTTCCTTTTCCCTTGATTTTCCCTGGAGCATCATTTCCAAAAGTCACATTTCCTGATTTACTTTCACTTAGAGACAAAAAATTACTTTTATTACCAGTCATGTGTTTGGAGCATACACTCTCAATATACCAGGGGTCCTTTTGCTTTTGAGTAGAAAGTACTAATCCACACTTGTTACTTTCTTTCTTCTTCCAAACTTTAACATTTTCAGTTGATTAATTCATTCATGAATCTAGTCTATAATTCTTCAAGTCACGTTCTAAGGCTTTGTATCCATAATTATGACAAATATAACATTCTATCTCATTGTACAATAGATCAAAAGGGTTGGTATGTCTATTGTGATTTATTCTTTTAGTTGTAAACTGTGTTGTATGAAGTTGTTGGTTACTCAGTGACTGAATTGTTCTATGTTGCAGCAGTTCATCGTTATTTGGAATCCTTAGTTGCATACTTCTAAATTTAAATGAACAATTTGTGACTTTATGGCCAAAATTAGAATAATAATAACAGTAGCCATGGAAAAAACCTTGGTACCTAAATCTTGGTTGTTTTCTTGGAATTGGTTGCCTCATCTTTTGTTGGTTTTGTTCCTGAGCAAATCTTGATTGATCTTTCTGATCGGAATTCCCAATTCTGATTCTTGTTTTATTTTCATTCTCTTTTCTTTGCAAGGTATGTTCATATCCTGATTGTTTGTTGCTTTTAATCAACTTAGATAATTTCTTGTTTTATGAGTGATTGCTACTTGAACCTTCTTCATTGCCAAGACCTATTTTTAACAATGGAGATATTTGCTTACTCATAATGTTGTTGAGTTCTTCTGAAGCTTTAATACTTGACAGATTTGGGTGATATAAAGCTTCAAATTTCTCCAATTATTTTCTAGTTGTCACTACTTCTTCCAATGCCTCACATATCATTTTCTCCTTTGTTAATTGTTTTTTTAGA
>LPNX010232808.1:17784-114295 GCA_001517045.1 Pseudotsuga menziesii
ACTTGGTTTTTTACCATTCTTTTCATACTGCATCAACAATTGTTTTTGTTTCCTCTTCTTTATTATGAGTCTATCAATCTCTTCCAGAGCACTGATTAGTTCACCCTCCATATCAACCATAGCTTCTTCATCATTCAGGTCACTTCCTGTATATGTATTTTCAAAATCTTCTGTGGCCATAAGCATAAAATTATTCACTTTATCTTCACAAAATGAATCATTGTCTATCTCTTTTGAGGAATCAACATCATTTGCACACAAGATTTTCTTTTTATATTTATCCTCTTTATTATATTTATTGAATGTGTAGTTCTCTTCATCATCAGAAGCCTGACCCTTTTGCTTGTGAAGACATTTAGATGCAAAATGGAATATCTTACCACAATTGAAACATTTAAAGGGCATCTTGCATTTATATTTACCTGATCCTTTCTTCAACCTTCTTACAAATTTTGCCTCAATCACATCCATTTCAGAATCATAGTTCTTATCTGCTTTAAAGGATGCTTCTCTAGTGGTGGATTTATCTTTACTAATCATCATTTCATAAGCAATAAGATTTCCTAGGAGTTGGTCAATAGGCAGAGTTTTAAGATTATTTAATTATTCTATTGGAGAAACTTCCGGATTAAATCTATCAGGCAAAGATCTCAAAATTTTCTGAACTAAGGGTGCTTCCTCAATCTCTTCACCAAGACCTTTCATAGCATTCATAGTCTCTTCTACTCTTAAGAAATATTTACTAACAGTCTCATCCTCATTCATCTTTAACTATTCAAATTTCAGCCTATATGTCTACAATTTGGCATCTTTTACTTTCTCATTTCCTTCATAACTGCTTATAAGTTTGTCCCAAATCTCTTTTGTAGATTCAAGATGCATCTCCTTAACAAACTCAGCTTCTGCAAGACCACTCAGGATAGCATTCATTTCCTTTGCATTAAAACTAAATTTCAACTTATCATCTTTGGAGGCTAGCACAACTAGTTTTACATAGCCAGTGTCTACTACATCCCAAACATCAGCACCTAAGGACATTATATAAGTTCTCATTCTAACCTTCCAGAAGGAAAAATTTGTTCTATCAAAAAGAGGAACCTTATTGGTTAAAGTCCCTTCATGACTTCTCATGTTTAAGCTTACAGATCTACCTTTAAATAAAAGGAACCTGCTTTGATACCAATTGTTGAGATTATTAGAATAACTGAGAAGGGGGCATTGAATGAGTTATTCCTAAGCTTAAACAATTTTCGGTCTTTTAAACTTTATTATTGTTCACATATTTACATCCATGATAATGCAACAATATAAAACAGAAGTAATTGTTATCAATCACACATATGATGGGTATAGAGATCGATATTCACAAGAAAACTCATAAGAGAGAATTATTTTATTATAAATTAACTTTCTTTGAGCACCAACTCAAGTGAGGCTACAACCTTTGTTTTACAAGCATCAACTTGTGGAGAGCACCAACTCTCCTAGTTTTCTAGAACCCACTAGACATGTACAAGCTCCGACGTGCACACAAAAGACTACAAGTCTTTCCTAGCATCACCCTACCACCCTTATTCCATAGATTTAAAATTTGTTATTTCTTGCTTTAGTGTTATTTCTGTCCCATGGGTTATTTTTATCCTTGCAGATATTAAAACATTTTCTTCTTCTTCTTATACATCACATTATGTATTTTTTCAAAAATACATTATCTATTTCGTATAAATTAATATTAATTTATATGTACATTATCACAATGAGGATAAAAAGAGTGGTCATACCAAATCCCCTTCCTACATAACCAATGGAAACTATCATCTTTGCTTTAACTCCATTTTGGAGCGTGGCCTTATCTTTCTTAAAATAAAAATATTGTGTGAGATTTGAATAAATATCATGCACGCTTTAAATCCAATTTCAAGTGTCTTTATCTTTTCCAAAAATGGCATTCTTGGGTGAAATTTGGATACATATATCCAAATTAAATGCAAAAACTTCTTGAGTATTTACCAGGAATAATTTTAGGGGCGAAATTTAGCCCATGGGCTATTTTTGGGGTTTTTCTCCAAAAAAATATTCGCCATTTTGCATTTTTTGAAGCCCTGTTTCGCCCAATTTTGATGGGGTAAACTTTTTTCACCCTAAAAATCGCCAAATTATTATTTAAACGATATAAAATACTTAGAAATTAAAATATTTTTTGAAAAATATAGCCAAACATTTTATAGTTGGCGTTTTAGGAATTGGTAAGATTCGCCAACATTTCAAAAATCATCTTTTTTCTTTTTTTGCAGCCTGCAGGAGTTGACTCTCGCCTGGAGCCTGGAGCCGATCCCAAGGATCGTTTGCATGCATCACGAGCCCAAGGCAACGACCAGCGTCCCCATGCAGCTCGAATCTGGACGCAGACCAATCTGAGGCGTTTGATCGCTGCAGAAATCCTAGACAGAAGGCCGATCTGGTCATGCCCTGAGCTCAGTTGGCTTTGATGGAGTCCGGGGCAAGCAGGGATCCGCTCCCTAAACGCTCGGAGGCTTTCAATCGGCTAATCACCTCGCATAGTCATAGATCCGGCAAAGGAGAACCCCCGAAATTTGTCAAACGAATCGAATATTTTCTGGAAGTGGCCCTTCCACCAGAAGAAACAATCCGGGTCGCCCTCTCCCTTGCTGACAAGGCCCTGATTGGTCAGTTCACGGGGCTTTGGCCCTCGCCAAAGACCACTGACAGCTGGATCCAAAGAAACTGGAGGCCACTGATCTCAAAAAATGTGGCCTCTTACTCCGTCGGGAGAGGTTATTTCCTCTTCGATTTCGAATCCAAGGAAGACAAAGAGCTAATCTTCAGGAATGGGCCATACTTCATGGGCCCGCAAGGACTCTATCTCAATGGTTGGTCTCCGGACTTCGATCCTGAGGCGGACATCCCCAAAGCTGTTCCGGTATGGGTCAAGCTCCCCAACCTCCCAATGCACTGCTGGAACCCCAAATCCCTTCAAGCTATTGGGAATGCCCTGGGGAATTACATCGACATGGCCAGCCCCAAGGACCAATATGCCTGCACCCAAATTTTTGTTGAGGTAGACCTTGAAGCCGGACTGCCAGAAGCTATCAAGCTAACAGTTGGGAACTGGGCACATTTCCAAAAGCTGGACTATGAATAGCTCCCTTTCAAATGCAGAGGTTGTCACGAATACGGGAATTTAATCCGTAATTGCCCTAAGAAACTAGAGATCCAACAAAACAAGTCAGTGGGATGGCACAAGGTTAACAGGAACAAACCTAGAAATCCCCCTGCCGAGGCGCCAAAGAAAGATGTGGGAAATAGAGAAAAAAATGGAGATCCCATCGAGCGCTCTCAAGATCTAACCACCCTCGGCAATGCTAACAAAGAAAGGGAAGAACCCAATGAAGAAGATGAGAAATCAAGCAGTGGGGACAACAAGGAGCCCAAAGAAACCATTTTAGATCCTAAAGAGAAAGATCAAAACGAAGGCAATCTCGTGACCAAATTAGGAGAAAGCACAGACCAATCGGAGGAAGAACCTAAATCTGCAAAAGAAGAAGAGGAAGGGGAAATAGAAATTTCCACCCCCAGACTAACCAAAACCAAAGGCAGAAAGTCTAAGAAAGAGGAAAGGGAACAAGCCACCTACAAGGATAAACTCCAAGGATCCCAACAAACCTTAGAAAAGCTGCTGAAAAGTACCAGGAACACCCGCCATCAGGGGCATGCCCAGAAAGGGATACCCTTGACCTCCAAAAGTAAGTAATGAAGGTCCTCTCCTGGAACTGCAGAGGGCTCGGAAGCAAGTCAAAGGAAGAAGCAATGTCTGATCTAATATCCTTGCACCATCTGGACATCCTCCTGATCCAGGAGACCAAAATGGAGGAAGAAGCATTCCTCCAAACTAGCACCAAATTCTGGAAGAAAAGAGGCAAAGCTGCCATCAACTCCAGGGGAGCCTTCGACGGCATAGGCACCTTGTGGGATGACATAAAGTATGAGGCCGTTGACATCAGGTACAACTCCTCCTGGATCCTCACTCAATTGAGGCACAAAAAATCCAACATCTAGGTAAGAATTTATAATATTTACGCCCCAAACTCCTATGCAGAAGAAAAAAATATGTTGGAACCTCCTCCGGGAAGAAAGGAGCAATCTGCAGGGAAACGTTGTTCTAGCTAGGGACTTAAATGTCATCCTCAGCCAAGAAGAAAAAAGAGGAGGATCCTTAGTCAGAGATCCCATTAGAGAATTGGTAGACGACATCATACTAGACTGGAATATCATAGATGTGAAGCCCACAACCGGTAAATATACCTGGAACAACAAAAGGACTGGGCCCGGGCACATAGCTGCCAGGCTCGATCATTTCCTCATTCAGGATACCTTCCTCCTTCTAGATCTGAAATTGTCCTCTAAGATCCTCCCATTCGTAGGGTCAGACCACAAATCAATACTTCTCGAGATGGAGAATGAAAAAAACCTCGGGCCAATCCTGTTCAGATTCAGATCCCAGTGGGCCAACAACTCTGATTTCCTAAAGATTGTTACCGAAACTTGGGCCCTCCCGGTCACTGGGTCTCCCTTCTACATCTGGGAGGAGAAATTAAGAAGGGTCAAAAAGAAACTGAAGTCGTGGGCCAAATTGACCCCCTCACCCGTTCTAGCTAAACTCCACGCTGCCACTGCGCTGACAACTCACCAGTCTAAAATAGAGGATGGGAACGTGGCTGCAGAGGATATCCAATTAGAGACCAAGCTGCAAACAGATCTCCACGAAGCATGCAGGCAGGAGTCGATCTGGTGGAAGACCAAATCCAGAAGCAAATGGTTGAGGGACGGTGACAGAAACACCAGCTACTTCCATAAACTGGCTGAGGTGAGAAAGAATTACAACAGGGTGACCTAAATTTAGACCACAGACGGGTTGATCACCAATTATGAAGCTATTAAAATAGAGGCGTCCAAGCATTTCCACGAATTGTTCACGGCCCAGCCAACTCCGGAAGATGCTGAGCTCCTGAACCTCGTCCCCAGAGCCGTGAAGAACTAAGATAATGATAACATGATAAAAAATGTTACAATTGAGGAAATAAAGCAAGCAATTGCTGGCATGGAAGAGGACAGTGCCCCAGGGCCTGATGGATTCAACGCCTCCTTCATCAAATTATGCTGGGAGATTGTAAAAAAGGACTTATTCAAAATGATCTCCAAATCCTAGAGAAGTACTAAAATAGGAGGAAGTACCAATTCAGCATTCCTGGCCCTCATTCCTAAAGAGAGAAAGGCCAAGTCACTCGACAGGTTCAGGCCAATCTCATTATACAACATTGGCTATAAAATAATCACTAAGATCATGGTGAGCAAACTAAAAACCATCCTGCCTTATCTAATCCCGGAGAACCAAGGTGGCTTTGTCAAAGGAAGAAATATCGGGGATAATGTCATCCTTGTCCAAGAGGCTATCCATTCTAGCCTGAAGAGCAGAGACAAAGGAATGGTGGTGAAGATCGATTTAGCAAATGCCTTTGACAGAGTCAGCCATCCCTTCTTATTTCAGGTCATGCGGAGCTTTGGATTTGCCTCTGACTTTATCAGCTGGGTCAAGGCCTGTATCAGTACCCCTTGGATAGCTCCGTTAGTCAACGAAAGAGTTGGGCCCTTTTTCCAAGCCACGAGAGGCCTGAGGCAAGGATGCCCGCTCTCCCCCCTGCTCTATGCCATTCAGGCCTCTGTTCTTAGTTTCCAGTTGGAAGCTTCCAGGAACGATCAGGATCTCCTCGGTATTAGGATGGCTAGAGGCACCAAAGACATTAACCATGCTCAATTCGCGGATGACACCCTCCTGCTTGGAGGAGCCAACCAGACAATTGCCCGCCGGTTCAAGAAGGAAATCAATCGCTACTGCCTAGCCTCTGGTAGCAACCTTAATTCAAGAAAAAGCCAAATCTTTGGATGGAATATTAATCCCAAGGACATGCTTGATATCTCCCGGGCACTCAATATGGCTGGAGCTGTCTCCTAGGAGTCATTCACCTACCTAGGGGTCCCTATTTTCAAAAACAAGCCCAAGAGCTCTTCCTGGTCTCCAAGAGTTATACGATTTACCAATGTTCTTTACTGCTAACTCCGATTAAAATTATCACTCAGATAAAAGGTTTGATCAGATCCTTTCTCTAGCAAAGGGGGGATAATGGAAGAAAAAGCATGGCCCCGGTAAACTGGGAAACTGTCAAACTCCCAAGAGCTGAAGGAGGCCTCCAAATTAGAGATTTAAGAACCCAGAACTTAGCCATGGGCTCCAAGTTGCTCTGGGGCATGATAAACTCCACCCAGACCTGGTGCAATCGCATTTTGAGAGGTAAGTACCTCCTTGGGCAGCGCCTCAGATGTCTCGATGGGGATAGAACAGTAAGAAATGGATCCCCGACCTACAAATTGTGTATCAGAGCACTGCCTCTCTTCAGGAAACAACTGCACTGGGTCCCAGGAAATGGAAAAAACATTAGAATATGGGAGGACGCAATCTTCAGCATAGAGCCACCAATCCTCACCCATCTCCAGCGCTGGATGGAATCGCAGGAGCTCCTAACTGTCTGGGATATCTCAACGTGGAGGACTGAAAGGCCCCATCGCTAGGCTGGATGGGAAATACCAATATGCCTGGCCGATTTAGAGGAGGAAAAAAACCATCTATTAAGACATTTGGCGGGGAAAGCTCCTCTAACTAAGAACGCTATAGACAGCCGGGGATGGGGTCCTGGAAAATTCACATCCTCAGAAGGATACATGCAATATGCTACCAAAATTAATGTGCCGGCCAATCCAAAAATTTGGAATCAGTTGTGGAGCATCAAAACGTTGCCAAAGATAGATCTTTTCATCTGGACACTACTGCATGAGAGAATTCTCACGGGGGAGAATCTGATCAAGAAGGGCTTTGCTGGGCCTTTTCGCTGCCCACTTTGTGCAGGTGCCGCAGAGAACATCAGCCATCTGTTTTTACAATGCTCATATGCCACCTTGGTCTGGAACGAAGTGCTCAATCGATGGGGAGGCAAATTTCAACTGCCGGATATAATTCAGAATTGTTTTCTCAGCTAGGATGGTCTTTACCAGGGAGAGCTCACTAACAAAAAAGGCCTGAAGACCTGTTAGATGATGCTCCCCAAAATTATCTGCTGGTGTATTTGGATCTCTGTTCAAAGAGGTAATTAGTATTTCCAAAATTCCAGACAATAAAGGAAAATTGACCGAAATAGAAAGAACCTGGCTCCAAAGCCTCAACATCAAAGGAGTAAATAATTTGGCCGATAATAAGCTGAAAGACTGGGAGATCAGAATGGACAAGAAGCAATTTGAGAATTGGTTAAGAGAAAAAAAGTTGTTTAAGCTGTTCTTCGATGGGGCTTCCAAAGGGAACCCGGGAAGAGCAGGAGGAGGAGGAGTTATAATGGATCCGAGAGGGAAAATCATGACTGAATACTCCTGGAATATCGGCTACGAGTCCAACAATATGGCCGAGGCTTACGGACTCTGGCAAGGCCTCATCCAGCTAAAGGAAAAGGGAGTGGGTGAAGCTATTGTTTTTGGTGATTCCAGGTTAATAATGCAGGCTCTGAATGAAGGTAATAGGAGTAAGAATGATCGGTTAACCAGAATGTTAAAGAGAATAAGAACCATGATCAAATTGTTCAGCAAGATAAACACTTTCCATATTCTCCGGAATCTTAATGATTTGGCAGATAAGGCTGCCAATAACTCCATGGCGGTTGGCCTTCATGAACTTATTATTAATAAGGTAGTCAGCTTAGAGATTCCTCCTTAGTCCCGCTGTCGGCTTTTGGCTATTAGAAGCTGGGGTCATGGACAACTGCTGTAACGTTTCATTTTCAGCACCCTTTTGCTGAGCCCTGCAATATAACATAACCACTTTTGTTATAAAAAAAAAGAATCGCCAACATTTATACACTTTTAAATAAGTATGGTTCCTTAAAATCATCCCCGGTATTTACCCCATGAAAAGTTGCTTTATAATGTTGTTTCCAGAGGAATGTGTATTATTCAATAATGTTGTTTCCATTAGAAATCGGTGCTCTTCAGTATTTATCATATACCACACACTACTTGCAATGTCATTTAATTGTCCCTGAACATAACCCCTTCAAAATGAAGAAGAGAAATAAAGGAAACAATGTACTCGATGACAATTTAGGTTTGATTTTTTTTAGAAATATTGTAATTCCACATTAAATTGTTTAGGTTGATGTAAGCCACATAACATCCATTTGTATTAGTGCAGTGTAACTGATAAAGGCACTTGATTCACCCCAATTTTTTATGGGGTAGTTTTTCTAATGAAGTAAAATTTTGCCTCTTCTATTTTTTTTTCTTCATAAATTTGACAATTTCATTCAATCTTATATAATATTTGAACATGTATAGATCTAGATACATAAAATAAATAGTTGTGCAATGTGAATCAAATCATCAATCAATATGTAATAAATGAATAAGAGAAATTGCTACACAAGAACTCAAAGTGGAAGAGAATAAGAAGGATCAAGTTCATTAAATTGAAAGAGAGATGGAGTACAATATTTAAAGGCAAGCAATTGAAATTAGGGTAGAAGGGAATTTGATTTTACCATGCGTGCAGGAAGTGTGTTAGGATTAACAAGAGCTAAAAAATATTTAGTTAGCCATGCTAACTCTACTAGACTAAGTTAGACTGAGTCTAGACTATTTAATTGATGGGATGACTAGTTAACTAATGGAGTGTTAAGTTAACTGAGTGAAAGATTAGTTAACTAAATGAATGTTGAGTTAAGTGACCAAGAATCCTAATTAGGTCCATTAAGGTGAATTGGGGCATGAATGGTCTTAATTAGCCATGTTAACTATCCCAAACTGAGTCATATTGACTCTAATCTTAACAATAACTAATTATCTGACTAATTGTTTAGTTAACTAATTGAGTATTTAGTTAACTGACTAAGAAGGAGTACAAAACTCCCAATTAGGTCCATGAATTAAAATTAGGGTATGCAAGGTCAGTTAGGAGTGAAGTTGCAATGGATCACCCAATCACCAATTGAGACTAACTACAAGACATGTCCTCAAATCGAGGAAATAGTCTAGTTAAGCTCAGTTGGTGATTAGGGTTTGTGATGAGTGGTGGTTAGATGCCCTAGGATGACTCATGTGGAAAAAATGAGTGTGGTTTGCCCCCCAAGAGTCATGAAGTTAAGGTCTAGGATCCTATGAGAGGCTTTTAGTTCTAACATTTTAAAATGGACCAAAACCATTGAGAACAATATCCCATAAATAAAGTTTCCAACAAAAAATGAAATTTTACTTTAATCAAAATCCTCATAATATTTAAAAGAATTTTTTGCAAATAAAAGGACACTATAAATGCCCCATAGTCAACATTAAAAATATAGAAGATTTTTATAATAATTAAAAAATATATTGTCAATTGGGTCTAGCCTAGGTAGCTGAGAGGAGTCATTTGAGAGGAGTGTTTTCCTCCCTACCTAGGATCAATTCTTGCAAGTGACATGTTAAGCTCTTAATGAGTGTATTGTTGTATAGGCCTTAAGCCCCGAAGAATTCAATTTATCTTGGGTACCATCCTCAGAAAGAGGGAAAGTGCCGGGTGGGTTTCTTGGGATATTTTTTTCACCAATATGTGTGTGTGTGTGTGTGTACACATATACATATATAGCTCTGAAATTTAGATCAAGTGGTCATGAAACAAATGTGAGATGTCTCTCTCGATGCAAGGGAGGTCACAATTTCAACTCTCTTTGATTCCCTTAGGGCGGGGTGCTTGGAACTTAAGCACCATCGACTTTATATTGGGTACCATCCTTGAAATGAGGGAACATTCCTAGGAGTTTCCCCATGAATTATCCTAAGTAAATTATCCCGGGGAAAACCCCTACACTTCCCCACATTTCAAGGATGGTTTTTTTTCAATGTGGTTCACAACTCCAAAGAGGGGTTTCTACATCCACGGGAAGAATTCCCAAGGGCCCACTTGAAGGGGCATCACCCTATCGCCTTTGATTACAAAGCATGTGAGGACCTTATATATATCTATGCATAACAACCCTGGGATTTGACCTCGAGACCTTCTACTTACAACCCACAACTCTCAACCACTTGAGCTAACCCATCAAACTCACATTTCAAGGATGATACCTACACCTTAGATTCTTCAAGGCATAAGGCTAAATCAACAATATACTCATTATGAGCTTAGAATGTCGGTTATGGGAAAATAACCTCATTGGGGAGGTTAACATCCCGTCCCACAACCATTGGGGCTCGATTGAGGTGTGTGTATGTGTGTGTCTCTCAATATGATATCGTATTCCATGTTGTGGTTAGGCAATGAACATTGACAACGACTATTAACCATCCATTTGGAACTTTGAATTAACAAAATTCCATAAAATGTCATAATAATGTATTATTTATGTCAAATGAGTTGTGGTCCACCAATTCATTGATGGGAATTACTTTTAGTGGATGGTGCTATTGCTCTTGCACCTTACCTTAAGTCCTTGAAGTAACATGTCTTAGAGGTGATAATCCATTAACTCTAAATCTTGAGATCCAATTCTCATAAATATGAATAAATTATAATAATAACTTAAGTTTTAGAAAGTGACTTGCTCCAATTTTGACCAAAAAAACATTAAATAAAGCTTACTCTAATATTCTTTTTATATAGAGGTAGTTTTTATGTAAAACAAAATTTTACCTTTTCTATTCATTTTTTTTGGAAATTTAATAATTTAAATAAATCTTGAAATAAACCAAAACTCTTTTTTTCCCAAAAATAAACCATAACTTTTAAAACAACATGAATAAAATTCCCCAAAATAAAACATTATTTTAATTTTAAACAAATCAAAACAACATCCCATGAATAAAATTCCCCACAATAAAACATTATTTTCATTTTAAACAAATCCTTAAACCATTTAAAAGCAATTTTTAAACCTAAAAAAACCCTCTAAATACCACTTAAACCATGCTTAAAAAAAGAGAGGCATTTTTTACAAATAAAAGGAAACTATTAGTACCCCTTCAACCACGCTAAAAAGAAAAAAATTATAAGTTAGCACATATATATAATCAATACTAAACCGACGGTAAAAATAAATAATGTAAATCTTAATACTATTGATGTCGCCAGAAATAAATAATGTAAATCTTAATACTATTGATGTGGCCAATGTTGACATGTATTCCACATATGGAGCGGTACTTCTTATAAAAACCCAACCCTGCTAGGCAATTCATCATTTGTGAAGAATAATTAAGTTTGGCACTAGCGAACTTAACGGTTTGTTCAGAGTTCGTTGGTAGGAACAAAATCTGACGTTCCTCTATCTCCTCTATATTGTTCCCCGAAGAATTTAGCATCGATGCTCGTCAAGTGACGGGCGTCACCTTTGTCAAGATCTATTATGCGTTGTCGTATAGTTGTGAGAATCATTGTATGAATGCATGAAGGAGTGAAAGTTGAATTGGTAATAGTAACCTCCTCCCTCGGCAGGGCAAAATCATTCACTCATCACCTTTCCTTCTTCTCTATTTGCATTGATTCAATAGCTTCTGCATTGATTCAATAGCTTCTGTATTTGCAATCTAGGCGTTTGATTCAATGGCAGATTCAGCCCCTTCTTCCCCAGCTCTCTCCAAGGAGCCCGCGGCTAAGCGAGGAGCCAAAGCAGGCAGGAAAAAGAAGCAACCCGTCCTCAAAGAGGATGTCAAGATCGAAGAAGGAATTGAAGTTGAACAACAAGAACAAGAAACTAAGAATGCCTCTCCACCTGCAGCCTTTACGGTGAAAGATGCTCAAAAGATGGACGAGGTGTCAGAAGCAGCAGACGAAGAAGTAGAAGCAGATCAAGAAGGAGAAGCAGATCAAGAAGGTGAAGCAGAAGGAGAAGGAGAAGAACCAGGAGAAAGTGGTGGTGAAGAAGGAGAAGTGGAAGGAGAAGGAGAAGAGGAAGGAGGAGAAGAAGAGGAAGGAGGAGAAGAAGAAGAAGGAGGAGGAGAAGAAGAAAACGAAGACATGGGTGATGAGGCTGGTGGCGAAAATAAACCAAATGATGGAGAATCTGGTGGAGAGGAGGGTGTGCCTGCCGCTGCTCAGAAGAAGAGAAAAGTTGATAAGAAAGAGCCGAAAGAGCCTAAGGAGCCCAAGGAGCTCAAGGATCCCAAAGCCCCACCGGCTCATCCCAAATATGCAGAGGTTCGGTGATCCTTTTTTACTAATTTTGCATGTTTTTCTCTCCAATTTTGTAACAGTTCCTTTTAAGAATATGGGCTGTCTTTAGCTTTACATGCTTTTGAGTATTAGCTATCTTTTGAATACTGTTTTTCACTTTCTCGCTCTCTCTGTATTTCCTTGGTTGTGGCTGTTATTTTTCAATCAGATCTTTAAATGTATTCTCCATATGTTTTTGTGGGGTTTGTGTTTGTTTTTCCCCCCCTTTTTTTAAACCATTTATAAGGGCATTGACTGCACCTGTAAAATCTATGAGTACCCACCCAGTTGTGTATGGGTGATCCACTAGCATAGATCTATCGTAATCTTGTATCTATTGTATCTATTAAGTTCAGGCACACTTACATAAGATCCATCTTCAATTTTGTATCTATTAAACCTAATGCACAAGTCTCCATGCTTTTATCCCTCCCTTGCATAAGATACGCATGCAAGTTTAAGTATTGGGGGTGGGGATGATCTACTTTCATAGATCCATCTTAAGTCTTGTATCTTTTTAGTTTGATGTACAAATCTCCCTATGTTTAATCCCTCCCTTACAGAAATTATCCAAGTTTTGGGTTGGTAGTGATCCACTGGTGTTCCATCTTATTATTGTAAAACTCAATGTTCTTTTTCCCTTGATCTTGTATCTATTAAACCCTCAAGTGTAAAATTCAATGTTCTTTTTCCCTTGATCTTGTATCTATTAAACCCTCAAGTGTAAAATTCAATGTTCTTTTTCCCTTGATCTTGTATCTATTAAAAATTTAAACGCTCAAGTGTAAAATTCCTTGTTCTTTTTTCCTTTGATGTTGCATCTATTGAACCCTCAAGTGTAAAACTTCATGTTATTTTTGCCTCCCATCTATGTTTAGTCAGTTTGTTAATTGTTGTTTACATATGTAGAGGATTACCTTGAGACCAATTCGTAGATTTGAATTGGTAAAGTTTCTTTCTTACATAAGTCTCTCATTTTAACTCGGTAAAATTTCTCTATGCATAAATCTGTCTCTCCATGTTAAAGCGAGTATTTATACACTGTTAGTGCAGAGTTAGGGTTTATAGATTCTCATTGATAAAAAAGTGGATTTAGGGTTTATAGCTCTTCATTGATCAATCAAAAGAGAGATACAGACACACCCACAAATCTTTCTCTTATTTGTACTCTGTAAATGCAGAGTTAGGGTTTATAGCTCTTCATTGCCCACATAAAAACCTTTAATGTTATTTAAATATGTAATTCGTTTATTGTTATTTTTAATATGTAATTTAAATAACACGAGTTTCAGATGGATTCTGTTTGTTTGTTTATTGTTTTTAAATATGTAAATTTGTATTGTTTTCTTTAATATGTTAGATACCTAAGATGTTTACTGTTTAAATATATTTATTGTTAAGCTCTATATTTATAGACACAAAGTTTTGAATATCTACATCCACCCAATCTGTAGAGTATCTTGCATTTCTTGTTTCAATCAACCCTAAGTATGTCCATGTAACAGTCGATTGAATCTAAATGGTGTATTGAGTTCAATGAATGTGGGCACTGGTCCAAAACCATGTATACTGCTCTGGGGTTGGAACTTAAGATATGCAACTTTCAGCATTGCAACCTCAATATCAAACCCATGTTTAGATGGTGCCTAGTGTATATTTTTTTGTCTTCTGAATTGTATGCACTGTTAACAAGTTGAAGCCTCTCCTTGCCCAGGCTGTAGAGCACTTGTCTTCTCTTAGTGCAATAAACTCTTTTTGTGTCCATGTGATACTACTTTGAATTTATATGGTGAATTGGGTTCATTGAATGTGGACACTAGTTCAAACTTCAAACCCACCTAAAACCTCTTCTGAGATGCATCTTTAGGTCGTGAAGTTAAAACTTAAGATATGCAGCCTCCAGCTTTGTAACCTCGAGATCAAACCCAGATTTAGATGGGTCAGGGTTTGTGTAAATTTGTCTTTCAAATTGTATGCACTGTTAAATTGAAATGCTGAGTATCCAAATCATTGGGAGCCCAATGAATGTGGTTTTGTTATTTTTTTTGTGGATGTCACGTTCACCCCTGATGCAGGGTGTAATGTTTGTCCATTTTTCTTCCCTGCACTTGTTGATTAATTTTCATTCATTAGGGTAGCTATTCTAAGTTCCTAACAGCATTTGTATTATCTTGTCCGTTTTGGTTCTGTTTGAATCTTTGTCAACTTTCTCTTTTCCCTATTGGTTTTTGTTACTTGGGTTGTATAATGTTAGCTATATTTATTGTTGAGAGATCGAAAAAATAGTTTTACAGGTATGAAAGAATTTTTGTTTGGATTTTTAAATAATTAGTATCTACGGATTGAATTTATTTATGTTTTTCAACAATTGTACGCTAGAATCTCAAGAGGGCTAATCTAGAGTCATCTGGAAAGGCTGTAGTTCAATCTGTCAATTTTTCCATGTTTTCTTACAAGCTCTTAGAGGATTATATTTGTTGAGTTATATTTCCTCACGGGGATATATTTTTGTTTTATTTTCCTGGGTTGAAGTATATAATTCTTTCTTTTGCAGATGATCATAGATGCTATATTTTCATTGAAAGAAAGGGCAGGATCAAGTCCTTATGCAATCTGTAAATTCTTGCAAATTAAGTATCAGGACAAGTTGCCACCCTACTTTAAAAAGATGCTCAACAAGCAATTGAAAAATATGACTGAGCAGGGAAAATTGACCAAGGTGAAAAGTTCTTTTAAGCTGTCGGATGAATTGAAGAACCAAAAGAAGTCAGAACTCAAAAAGATTAGTAAGAAAGCTGCTTCTGAAGAGGGTGCTAAGCCAGATGAAGGTGAGGCCAAAAAAACTAAAGCCAAAACAAACAAAGAGGAAAAAGTCAAGCAGCAGGAACCTCTAGAGGGACACAAAGAAGAAAAGGTTGCAAAGGAAAAAAAGGAACGAAAACCAGCCAAACCTAAAACAGAAGTCAACGAACAAAAGATGAATGTAAAAGCCAAACCTGACAAAGGTGTAAAGAAAGTAAGCACAGAAAAGGACACATCGAAGAAGAAGGCCACCTCAAAGAAGGTAGAGAAGAATGTCTCAAAGAAGGATGAAAAAGAAACTGAGAAGAAGGTTAAAAAGAATTCAAACAAGGAAGCCCAACAGGCAAATAAAGATTCAGCAGAAGAGAAACAAAAGGCCAATAAAAATAAGAGAAAAGCTTCTACCAAAGAAGAAGGAATGCCTTCGAAGGTGCCAAAAGCTTCCAAAGAGCAATCTGTGAAAGATGCATCATCTCCGAAGAAGGCCAAAACAGGCAAAGACAAAGTCGAAAAGGAACCTAAAAAGAAGTCAACAAAAGCAACTAAAAAGACTTGACAGATAGAGCAGATCACCTTCTTGTTGATTGACTTTTATTTTCTCAATCAACAACTGAATGAAATACTAATATCATTCAAGGGCAGAGCAGTAGGCCAAACTGTTATTACATTTAATAACTGTTATACAGTTTTGCCAACTTTGGACTCTTTTCGATGATTAGTGATCCTGTTTCTGAGTTTTTTGAGTGCCTATGCAATCCATTAAACTTGGGTTTTTCGGTATATCCCATATGTTGTGACAATGGATATTTTAAAGCTTACTGCCATCATGGCAATCCATGTTCTTGAAGTCGGTACATTTTGATGTTTCAAATATGGTCTCTGGACTCTGAATCGCCCACGGACAAGGGGAACTTGCTGTCTTCTGTGCTAATTTGCATAGAATAGTATTCAATGATAAGAATTACTTTGATGAATGTTTCAAGCTACTATGGTTAACATGATTAACTTGTCTATTTGTCTAGAGATGTAGCTACTATGGTTGTGAGCATTGCAATGATCTCATTTTGGCATGCTGTGTGGACTTGATGTATGTGCTTGTATAATTCTAAGTCATTGGCAGGCCATTCATACTGGGCTTATTTAGTATCTGGCATTGTGTGATGTTCATAGGTTATTGTGGATACCCTCTTCCACAGGTTTTTAATTTGCATTTGGTTGAAAGTATGTTTTAGAAATTAGAACATTATTTATGATGTGAGAACAATGTCCCCTATGAAATTGAGATATTTGAAGGATTGTAATATCTATTATCCTCGCGGGATTGAAATTTGAGGAGTTTCCTTCTGCTAAAACATCCTTTGTGTTTTTAGAAAACTGCCTACTTTGATGAATGTTTCAAGCTACGATGGTTAACATGATTAACCTGTCTATTTTTCTAGAGATGTAGCTACTATGGTTGTTAGCATTGCAATGATCTCATTTTGGCATGCTGTGTGAACTTAATGTATGTGCTTGTGTAATTCTAAGTCATTGGCAGGCCATTCATACTGGGCTTATTTATTATCTGGCATTGTGTGATGCTCATAGGTTATTGTGGATACCCTCTTCCACATGTTTTTAATTTGCATTTGGTTGAAAGTATGTTTTAGAACATTAATTATGATGTGAGAACAATGTCCCCTATGAAACTGAGATATTTGAGGAGTTGCCCTCTGCTAAAACATCCTTTGTGTTTTTAGAAAACTGCCCTGGGGATATTGTCTTTTGTTGTTTTTCTTTCTAAAGGATATTCTGGGCGATGCATCCAAGAACTTTTTAGTTAATGCTCTCCATTCAATGCAGAGGTGAATAAAAAAACCATCAATTTCTATTGAAGTAGAAGAGAAAATACACTCGTGCAATTGCACTTGCAAACTAAAAAGAGTGACATTCAATCTCTCTTTTTTTCCAATAAAAAATCATCAATTTCTTTTCAAGTACAAGGGAAATTGCACTCTTCATGTGCTATTTCACTTGAGAAAAGGGACATTCAATTGTCTTCTCTTCTCTACAGATTCCATAAAATGGTCTTCTATTTCTGTTACATTGATATAAATCCAAAAAACTTGTCTTAATTTGTTATGTAACTTCAACTAAAAGGCAATGTCTATATCATTTGAACATTTTTCCTTATTGGATTTCTTTATACATCATCTTTTTCTCAACTACTAGTTGACCTTCCTTGAAAGCCAATCTGTGTTTTATTCTCTAAGCACGTGGAATTTTCTCTTTATTAATCATCTAGAGCTCTTAAATGGATGTTTAGGAGTTTACCTATAAGCCTGTATATTATATTTTTGTCACCTTTTAATAAATGTCTTAATGCCATTAATTCTGAGTTATTGGATCATGATCCTGAACCTGCCTACATTTTGATCAAATGACCTTTAGAGATAATTAACAAATCTTGCAATGTTTTTGTTTTGAGGGCCTTGACTTTATCCTAGAAACCCTCAGGCCTACTATTTGTTGATAACCAGCCTTGACAGTTGTAGCCATGGATTTAATATAACTTGGAAGGAGATAATTTCTAGTAATTAGCTTATCGTTAACCATACTCTATATAGTCAAAATCTGCATAGCTAGCCATTTCTTATTCCCTCTTGCATTCTTCAACAGTATCACCTACCCAACCACTATTCACACATGTTAATTGATCAATCTTTAACCCCAATTGTTTAACATCGGTTTTCTTTTCATCATATTTTCCACCAATCTAGCTATCCGCGATCTGCTATCTGATAAAGAGTGAAAATGCCTTTTTATCTTGTACAAGTCCTCACTAGGCAGCATTTCATTTTTCTAGTCAACCCAAGGATCAACACCAACCCTCACTTTCTCAGCAATAGCTGCCTTTTCTACTAAGCAATGCAAAGGAAAGCATTGTATTGTTGTCCATGTAGACACATTTTTTATGGATATCACATCTAACTTATAATCTTGCCATGTTATTGACTCTCGATTTATGTACTTTTGATCTATAATATCTTTCCATAATATTTCTTGAGAGATGACTTCATACAATTTTCACTACCAAAGATTTCTAAAGTAATGGATGCTCTTCAAAACCCTAGCAACATCTTGAAATACCCTCTTAGTTTTTTTCTTCCAATGCATATAAATTTGAAGCCCTTCTTGATTCTCTTTATAATCCCTTTTGGTATGTAAACTAAAGTGTGTAGAAACACTTTGACCAATGCCAACTTGCCTCTTATGGCTCAATCTTGATTCCCATGGCCATTAGGCTTAAGTTGGAAACCCAGGTATTTAAAACCCTAGTTGGAAAATGTATCTAAATGGAAAGATCTAAAAGTCTTATCTCTCTAGCTTTGCATGTAGGTTAGGAAAGGAAATTACAAGCCTGATCTCTCTAGCTTTGCATGTAGGTTAGAAAAGGAAATTACAGACAATGAAATTACTTCCATACTTGTCATTGTCTTGTAAAGATGTATCATTTGTTTTAACTTTCTTTCTTCCCTTTGAGAACCTATAATGAATAGAAAAACTTTAGCATAAAAAAATAAGATAAAGTTAAGTCTCTCCCCATCTTGACCCTTGATATTAAACCTAATCTTTTGGCTTCTAGAATTGCACTACAAAATCCTTTGGTTGAAGAACAACAATGGCGAAAGTGGGCACCATTTCCTCAAACCCTTTGATAGGTTGAAAGACCTTGAAGCTGACCCATTTATTAACACATCAAATGACACCAATGTCAAACATCCTGCTACCCATTTCACCACAGGAAAATATAAACTCACATGTTTAAATTACACTAATATATAGCCAACAAGACCTCCCACTACCCATTTCACCATAGGAATATATTAACTCACATGTAGAAATAACACTAATATATAGCCAACAAGACTTATCATAAGCTTCATATCATAAGTTTTAGATAAGTATAACTTCACAAAGGAATTCTTAGTTTTGTAGTATGTATGCCTTCTTGAGCTGCCTGTATTGCATCATGGATTTGTTTGCTTGTAAGGAAACACCATTGCTACTTTCATATTCCTTTTGATTTTGATTGGCCAAGATTTTATAAACATCACGGCATAATGAAATTGCTCTAAACTGTTTCAAACTTGTAGGCTTGCCCTTCTATGGGATTAATGCCTTCCAAAAGCTTCTAACCTCCTTAATCATCCTTAACAAAGTCTCTTCTAATAGATCACTAATTCCAAAAGTAAATCCATTGGCCAACCACAAGCCTATAAAATACGTGCTTACTATGGGCTCACTAAATGAAATAGAAATCAATAAATAATTCCTATGCTTTATGTAAATTATGTATATGAAGAATTGAAATGAATGAGTTAGCGTGGCACAACTACAGAATGATGCGTGGCTGGCTGATGACATAACCCATCCGACAATGGTTGGTTTTAGGCAATTCATTACTACGCATGGAAGGCATGATCCCAATTCAGCAGGTCCTGAAAGAAAGGTCCCCGTATTGTTCAAGATTTCCTTCAAGGGAAGAATAACATATATCAACCAAAGATCACATTAATAAAGGAAAAGCCATATCTGCTCTCCCATAGAGATATCTGATTTCACTTGGAATAAGGAATATCCTATACATGAATAGGCCAGTGAAAAAGTGGCTTCCGGCCAACCTTTTACGAAGTGCGTTTGACCCATGCAAATGAACTTATTATTCCCAACAAAGTCCCATTTTAGTCCTTCCCTGATACCCCGAAGATGCTAAATACCATCGCCTCGTGACTGGCCATATAACCGTCACACTTAGATATGCATGCATCATATATGAAAGACTAGGGACGCTAGATGAGCTTGGCTAGGCTGATCTTGGTCAGTACGGAAACTAGTTCCAACCTCCACAGAACCTTGCTGGTGTGTTAATTGTTTGTTTTGATTAGAACAAGTATAAAACTTCTCTATGCATGTATCATAACATATACATATACATATATATTGTTTGTTTAAACATGACAAGTTCAACTTATCTATGCCGGTATCATAGATAAAAGGACCTGCATAAGTCGTTAACTCATGCCCCATGAGAACTTGCACGGACTACGGGCTCCATTGTGCTTATGTGAACATGGATTTAATTCGACTTGGAACTAAGACTTTGCACTTGGATTGAAAACTCTTTCTCAAAGAATGGATACGAACATGGAAATGACGTCTCCATGCGATATCTATTTTAAAGGATGACAACAAATTTTAACTCTTCCTTGGAAACCTCTTCCATAAACATCTAGTTTCTTTTCTTTATTATGAACCTTGGGAAATGTGATGAGATTTTCAAAATATCAACAATATTTTTGCTCTATTATGATCTGTAAGTATAAAGATTGACAAGAAGAAACTCCCATGTTTGTTGTTTGTTAAAAAAATGGCCTTGTTGGCATTGAATTTCTTCACTTCCCATATTGTGTTGATTAGTCTTCTATGATTTGCATAATTATGAAAAAATGTTGTGTTTTATCACCTTTTCGAACCACATCGCATTGTGTTTAAACTTTGTCTTGCCTCTCTGCTTTCTAAAATATTATGTTTTGTATCTTCCAAAGTTTTTACTCTCTCTTTTCTTCTATGAACACTCCCACCATGTCTTTGAGCATGTAGAGAAAATGAATTGAGTTTAGCTTATTTTAATTACTTATCCAAGTTTTTAAGTTTATTTGAAATGCAAGCTACTAGTTTTTTTCACTCTATTTAGTGCTTTTGTAAATTGGAAGCTTGATGTGTCCTTTAAAGAGGGTCATATCCCACCCATTCCTATTTTATTGACTTGGCACATTTCTATTTCCTTTAGCCATTCAAGACTAAACTTTAAGGATATAATTGACTTAGATTATTTTCTATCTATCTTCAAAGTAATTGATAAATGCTTCGACCCCCACCTACTTCCACCCATGATTTTATTTATCAACTTCCATTAGAATGTTCTCATATATTAGGAGCCTATCTAGTGTCCTAGATGCACCAACGTTACCCATCCTATTGGTCCTCTATGTTGCATCTTCTTGATTGGATCCACATCAACTAATTCAACCTTCTTTAACTTATACTTAATAATCATGGAGTTTGTCCTACCATGCATTTGCTTTCCAAACCTCAATTGCTTAAAGTAAAATTTAAATCTCCCCCTCCATTAACTTTGTCTTATATAATAACTCCTTTGGAAAAAAATGACTTCTTGTCATCATAAGGAGCATAGCAATTTATCACACATACTTTGACCAAGTTCTTAAATTAAAAGAATTGTACATATATACCCACTATAAGAAAAGAAGAGTTCTATAAATGAATATTACTTTTATGGCTAGTTGTAACACCTCGGTTTTGACCCCGTTTGCATTAAAAATGTATATGATGTAAATATTGTAATTAATCATGGTGTGGAGCTCAAGGCAAAGGCCCCACCATTGATTTAGTATTTTATGATCGACAATTAGATCGATGCCGATGGTATTTTGTGCTAGCCAGGTAAGTTATAAATTTGGTCATCATGTACATATGCAGTTCAATTAAAATACCCACAACCACCTATGTCAATGCAACAAATAATGAGATGGGGGCATGATTTCCTAAGGATAAGGGGGGTGGGGGGGGAATATTTAACCCCTAAGCCAATGGGGAAAAACCAAGTGTCAAAAGGAGAACCCATTAACTGTCAACCACCTTTCTTGTCTTATTCATGAACCATTTAAATTTCTTCAAGAGTTAGTTGGGCGGTTTTTACCTTGGGGCTTGGGAGGTGTGGGAAGCTGTCAATTTTGGCAGGGCCATCAGTATTTGACCACATGCATGCCCAAAGGAGGAGATCACATTCATTTTTCCCTCATGTGGAGGAAGACAACTACATTTTTCTACACTCACATGCAGGCAGCAATGATTTCCTCATACACTCGCGCGCAGGAATTCCTCACTCACACAGACGTCACTCTCCTTAGTCCTCCATCCTCTGTTTTCTCCTGCACGATTTTGTAGTTTGCTTCCATTCTCCCATGGCTAGAAGTCGATTTTGGCAGTGCACACCAAATTGAGGAAGAAACCACCAATTTTGGGTGGTTGTTGAGCCGTTTTCACCCACGTGAAACTATTGATCATTTGGTGAAATCGATTTTGGCCTAGGGGTTGTTTTCCCTCAGTTGACACTTCTGATTTTGGATCCCATGATGTTTTTCATCCATGCCCAGAACTTGCAATTGTTGTGTATGCATCTTTTTCCTTGGTCTGAATTGGTTTGGATTGGATTTGGGTCTGAACTAGCTTCATAAACCTAGTGTGAGAATGAACCTCACAGACATGGCTAGGGGGATGGCTTTCTTCTTTGCACCATCCTGAATAGCACTGGAAGGGAAGGCATAGCCTGATGGACTGTATAGCATAGAAGGGGATGCTTCCTTGTGTTGGGTGTGTAGATGTTTTAGAAGCCAGGCTAGTTCTAGTGCAGGTGTCCATAGCTTTGTGGTTGAGCTCACTAGCTTAGAAGCCAGCCTTTCCAACTCCTTTGTAACTTGATAAACCCAACTGTGTTGGCTTGGCTGAGTTTTGTTGTATCCTTGGCTATGTGTGAGCCTGCTAGTGTTCCTTAATCCTTGTGGGAATCATGCCCACCTCGGGGGTGGCAGTTCTGCTGAGAGATTGATGAGCACACTGGCCTATGGTTGGGCATAACGTTGTAGCGACATAGTTGGTTGTGGGACAAGCTTCTTTCAAGATAAGTATTATTGTATATGTTAATCTCTGCATTTGTATTTTCTTAATAAAATATGATGAACATGTCTAATGTGTTGAATGGATGAATTGCTTCCGTTGTATAATTGCAATTGTATGCATCTTTGTATGTTTTATTTCAATGCATTTTATTGTGTGTATGTCATGGGGCTTAGATCCCCGTTTAAATGATAGCAACAACACCTTGGTCGCATCCTCTTGATCGAGAGGGGACATGACACTAGTTATTACCCCAAATTGAACTCCCATTTGCATCTAGTGTTAGAAAATCCTATCCCTTTCAAAATTTACCTAAATCCTTTGTGGTATTATTTCCTCCCCTGTATATTGATTGTAACAAAATAACATATGCCTTGTTTACTTCCACTGGTCTAGCTAGGGATAATCATTTTGAGGCATTGCCCAAACCACTAACTTTTAGAGATAAAATAATCATGGGTTAACATTATAGGGTTTTCCCCTACTTTAAAGAATCCTTTCAAATATTTATGTTTCCCTCACTTGATCAAGGATTCCTCTTGGGCACGATGAAGGTATGATTTTCTCCTTGTGTTATTTGAATAAATTTTTCATATAGGATGAAGCTCTAATACACCCTATATGCTAGTATCCATATTCCCATAATCTTTGTTTTGATGTTTAAGCTAATATAATTTCTCTTGTTACCAAGAAATTCATTTGGGCCTAGAATTTGTGATATTGACTCGTTGATTAAGTTATCCATATACTCGTTGAATTAATTTTTTTTCCTATTAAAATATTTAAATTTTCCTTCCTTTTGGGATTAATATCTCTTTTTGTTTTGTTTTTTAATAACCCTTATCCCCATTTCCATTGTTCCCACCTATTAACCTCCTACCCAATTTTGAAAGTGATGGCTAATTCCTTTTATCTCCAAATCAAAACTACCTTCTTTAGACAAAAAGGAAGAGTTTGATTCATTAAGGTTTAACATACAAATTTTGTCTTCATGTAGGTCTTTAGATCGACCTTCCTGGTTGCAATTTGTCCAATGGATCATGTGATCTTTTTGCCATCTTTTCTTTACTTTTCATAACATGTTATGTTAAGCTTCATTTCCCCACTCTTTGTGGTTCACTTGTCTATATATTGTATGCGGCGGCTCGAGGATTTACTTGTAACTGGGAAATTCACTTGTACATAATAGGCAATCAAAATTCCAGAAAATTTCTATGTAAAACAATGGAAATATTTGAGGTTATTTTTTAGATTGAAAAACCCCTAATTTTAGGGGCACTTTTGATATAATCAACTATATACATGTGTATTTAATTACCCATTTACTATTTGAATACTATTGAGGATGGCTTCCCTTTTGTCCACCTCCACAAATATTTTTGTGATTATTCTCTAATAACTTATGTTAAAATACATGTCAACATCTAGGGTCTTCTCAAAGCTATCTTCAATGCTCCTAAGAAATATGTCTAACCAATGTTTAAGTGTTAACCTTGGGAGTTTGACCTAGATTGAATATTTTGCTATGGGTTTTGACTTTTGAACAAAACATGGATACAGTTTCACCAAAGCCAAAATGGATGTGCCTTGGTACCACTATTTCTGCATGATTTTTCTCATGTCTTCCTCTCTCAAGACGCACCCTATCCATCCCTAGGGAATCATATGATATCTTAGAGAATAAGTCAAAACTAGAGTGGTACCCACTATCTAATCTAGGTATACATCCTACCATACCACCATCTCCATTACTTCCTTCTTATTCTTAATGCAACACCTTGATCACTTTTCATAACTTGATTCTCCTCTTCCTTACCTCTAACTTTCAATGAACTCAAACCAATTAATGCCTTTAAGTCCAAATTTCTTTTAACAAATCCCGGCTCTCCATACACGTCAAAGATTGGATCTACCTACAACCCTTTTCTAGATTGAAAACCCTCTTCCTATTCTGATTTGTTTGAGGGGACTTGGCCCTATAGCTTCTTGATTCCTCCATCTTATCATTAATAAGACCTCCCTTAACACCTTCCACCTTGGACTTGTCTACCTTTCTATATGCGTTGATTGCCTTGCTTAGAAGCTAAAACAAAATTGTTTACCTTTCTATATGCATTGATTTCCTTGTTTAGAAGCTAAAACAAATTTGTCTACCTTTCTATATGCATTGATTGCCTTGTTTAGAAGCTAAAACAAATTTGTCTAACTTTTAATAAAAATAACAACCTCGTGAGACCTTCATCTAAGGCCTTTTGGCTCCCATTCCTAATGTTTTCCAATGTTATTACCAAACTTATCTTTGGATCAACTGCTATCAAAGCCTTAGGCTTGTAACTTGAATGAAAATAATTAAAACCTGCTATCAAAACTTTAACTTGTAACTTGAATGAAAAAAATTAAAACCTCCACACCTTCGAACAAATCCTTTGAATAATCTAAGAGTTGTTGCATCAACACCTAAATACATGATATATTATGAAAGCATCTTTAAATAGATTTATTATCACAACTTTTAACAATTTAAGTACATTACTATTTTCATATAAACACACTAATGACTTGTCATTTTTACAATTTCAAAATTTTATTAAATATAAAAAATGAATTTATTTATTAAAAAAAAAATCCACTAAATTTAATTTCTTTGATCGATTTAGGTCATCACTTCTCCAAGGATATACAACTTCTTTATATATGTCTTTTTCATTTTCATATTTAAATGTTAATTTTTTAATAATGTCAATTTATTTAAAATATGATTTTATTTAGTTATTTATTTTAAATTATTTTTATATGGTTTAAAATGTATTTTAAAAATAAAAATAATATATTTATATGTTGATTATTTTGAGGAAAATATTTTAATTTTTTATAAAGGAAAAATGTGTTGACAATTGGCCTCCCAGGTGCAGGAGGGGTGTTTTTGACCTTGGAGGAAATATAGTAAGAACATATCTATGTGGTACAGGGATTGGCATCAATAATCACCTGGCAGGTGCAGGAGGGGTGTTTTTGACCTTGGAGGAAATATAGTAAGGACATATCTATGTGGTACAGGGATTGGCATCAATAATCACCTCGCAGTTGTAGGAGGGGTGTTTTTGACCTTGGAGGAAATATAGTAAGGACATACCTATGTGGTACAGGGATTTACATCAATAATCAAGAAAAACAATTTGCTTTGTTCTTATGCTTGAAATTGACTTGTGAAGTTGGAGTTTGTTGCCTAGTTATAATTGGTGATTGTTTTCTTCTCCTTCACAAACTAGGAAGCGTCAAGAAATCAAAGACTTAATAGTTTGTCGTCTTCATAATCGTATTTTAGGTATTATTTCCCAATTTCAAATGTTCAAATTTTTTCATGTCAAAAGGGAGCTTAGTGCTTTAGCAGATGGATTTGCTAATCAAGATGCTCTTCTTCCTAGTGGAGGATTGATTGATAATGGGGGACAAATTTAACATTATTGGTTGCCTTAATATGTTGTTGATTATGATTTTTTATGTCCTTCGAGACCCTTAGTGGTCTTCTTATGCTCATGATTTATTTGCTTTTTGTTATTTCTGATTATTATCACAAATCTGACCTGTTTTTACAGGAGTGATGATAAAAGCCTGTATCCTTACAGGCTTGTGGCCATATTGCCCATGATTTGAATGCTGGGGTTTTGCTATTGTGTACTGGTGGTCCCCATTGTTCTGTTATCTTTGTTGATGAATGCCATCTCTGACTGATTGTGCATGATGTCCTTTGATTCAATAGAATAACAAGGTCTGGTATTTTTTCCTTTGAAAAAAAAAGGGTCTCATCTGAAATTAGTAATGTGGGAGGCACTTGTCTTTCCATTGGCTCAAAGGGATAGGTGGTATCATCTGAAATTAGTAATGTGGGAGGCACTTGTTTTTCCATTGGCTCTAAGGGATAGGTGGTAGTTCTTGTTGACATTGGTGTAGTTAGAACCTTTAAGAGTGGTTGTATCAGCTAGTTGTTTAAATAGAGGATTTTTTTACTTCTGATTTCCACTGGTTTTTATTAGTCTTTTGTCATGAATTTTTATGGAATTTTTAAAACTTCTCAAAAACATTGCTAGATTTTACAGAGTGTGGGTGTTGGGGTTTTCTTGTCACCTGTTTTCATTTCTTAGCTTAAAATCGTCCAACAAACAACAGAAATTACAAAATTTGTGAATTAAATTCACCAGATTCTGGTAAAAAAAAAGCCATGAAAGTCAAAAATTCCCCTAGTAATGTGAGTTGGTATTTTGGCCATCGAGATCATTATGTTTACTTGTTTTGGCCTTCCGGATCATTATGTTTAGTGTTGTGAGAATGTATGGAATTGCGTATGTTGTGTGGGTGTTTATGAATTAATGTGCTAAGGGTGCTCCAGTTCGTGGATTTTTTGCTATTTTCGAATGGTGGTGAAGAATGCCAGGTCCTTTGCCTTCTCCTTAGCTCGAGGAGATAGGGATTTCAATGGCTAGCCTTTCAATCTTCTGCGTCAATTCCTCCAGGTATTTCATAGTGGCTCTGATCTTTCTTTCATTTTGCAAGTCTGGGATATGGGTGTACAAGAAAATATGGTTGTTTATATTGGTTAGAGGATTGCATTGTTTGTTGTTAGCTCTCTTCCTTTTCCTTGTCCTCTGGGTAGAGAGGAAGTTGTTATGTCCTCCTGTTTCTCTATAAATTCAAGCTCTAGTTGGGTTGTTTGTGTGTTTTCTTTTGGTGATACTCCCTGGAATTATTTGCGGTGTATCCTCTATGCGGTGTATCCTCTATCCTAGGAGGTTTAGTGTTGGTATCTTCAGTATTGGTAGAAATTGTGTTAATTATACAAATATGGATATTGAAAGCGTTTAAGTGAACTCTGTGAGCAAGTCAATGTAATGTCTAGTGTTGGTATCTTCAGTATTGAAAGCGTTTAAGTGAACTCTGTGAGCAAGTCAATGTAATGTTTCACAATCCAATATTCAAGATTTCAGTAGTCAATTGAATGGGATGCGTGAGTGAATGGAAAGTGTAAAAGATGTTGTTCATTAATTGGTTGTCCATTCTCATGATTTAGACAATCGTTTGAATCAAATTGATCAATTTTCTCGCCAAATCAATTCCAGTTTGGATGCTCGTTTTAATGGCATGCAAGAGGCTGTTAGGGCCTGTGTCGATAAACTGAACAAAATTGCCAATGTTGTGTCCAAGCATGAAGACCTTATAGGGTGAAAATATTCTAAAATTGATAGAAAATTTTGATTTTAAGAAATGAGATGTTACTACAGTGTTGCAACCTATTCAAATTCACTCAAGCTCGATGGATAAAGATGAGAATGAGTGTGTGCAAGTTAATATTGACATTGATAGTGCATAAGACGAAAAAAATTCCAGTGATGATCAAGACGCTGCTTCTGATGAAGAAGATGATAAAGAGTTAAATATGGAAGAAGACTCTTATGATGTTGAGCCTGGGTTTGATGAATATATTATGGAGGGTGTTATGAACAACTTAGATTCTGAAGAATATGATGACCATGTTCTCTATGTTGAGTGGGGAACAGGAAACATAAGAGCTCCTCGAATTATGGAGGAAGTGCACCTGTAGAGATTCCCAGAAAGATCGATTTGATTCAGATCAAAATCTATATGGGATTTCTCAATTTGTTGTTAATAGAAGGTAGGGGTCAAGGAATTGAAAAATTAAGAAACGATGTACTAAATATGCTCAATTCTGTGGACCGAAAAAAGTTGCGAAACCATATAGAAAACCTAATATTCTTGCGGAGTATATTGCCCTACAACTAGAGAATAGAGTTACATTCAGACAAATAATGAAGAAAGCTATTAAACTGGCTGAACGGGAAGATGTAGAAGGTATTCAGATCCAAATTGCATGTTGAGTGGGGAAGAGGAAACATCAATGATGTCGGAAATTAGCTTTTATCTAGACTTTTTTGCATTTTGTTAGGAAGCCAATATGTATAGATATATAGCAATGTAGGGAGTTCTATATTTTGGAAAAGAAATTCCTCCTCATGGATGACTGTAAATATTAACTTTTTTTTGAAGTCTTTGTATATGAGCTCCCTAGATAGTAATGGAGTTTTTGTATCTCTTTGCTGAATTTTATTTATCCTTTTATCAATACAAATATAATTGCTCTTCTTAAAAAAATTGTTTTTTAATTTTTAATTCTCATTCACTTGTATTTTCAATCATTTAATTAATACATACACATACACATACTCTCTTTCTCTTTCTCTCACACACATATATATTTTAAAAAATATTTTAATTTTAATTAATAGTGATTAAAAAAATTAATATAATTTTATGAGATGAAAAATATTTTGAGGGATGTTATTCTTTTATTATTTTAATTCCCAATTAAATCCATTTAAGGGTGGAAGTGTAGGAAATCCTTGCAAATCCTCGAGGAAAATAAGAACTTGATATTGTATGGGGTTTATGGATTATCTCGAATAACTAGGATTAAGCTCTAGCAACATATCAAGGTTTGTATCAATGGAATAAATGCAACATTATGTGTAATAGTATTTTTGAAGACTCATCCATTGTTAGGATATTTAGATACATAGGAGTTAGTTAAGATAAACTTGGTCTAATGTGTCTTTAGGTAAAGCATGTCTCTTTAGTATGCATTTGTACTTATGTAATCTAATGGTTACAATATGTTCTAGACATAGATAGATCTAATGATTCATCTTCTCTTTGACCTTAATAGTTATTGATATGTGTCTAAACACTGGATTGGTCCATGATCTCTCTTTAAAGAGCATGGAAGTTCGTTTGTTCGATGATCAATTGTGAGAAACCAATATGTAATTTCTTTTCCTTTTGTGTTAATATACTTCCCTAAGTAATTGTTTGGTTGGGGCTAGGGATTGTTTCCCTCTTTAAGGGTTCTAACAACGTAAAACATCAATGTGTTCATATGTGATATGTTTGTGTGAGAAATTGATTAAAGTGTTTAAGAAGTGTGGAAATACCATGTTTTAGTCAAACGTGGTATTATAGTGCTTATGAAGACCCACTCCTATCATTGATTGAGATCTTGAAGCTGTGTAGCTGCATGGAACAAAGTGTTAGATTATCTTCGATTGTCTAAGGTTCAACATTCGATATGACCCAAAAAATCCAAAGGTACTAGCCCGACGGGGCTTAACCCCGTTGGCAACACCTGCGACGCAAGTAAAGTATCACCCAAGATTTTTATAGGAGCTACAAGAATTAGGTTTATGCAGTGGTAAAGGGGATGTTCTCGTGTTAACATCGACAAATAGGTCATAAACACATAACTATCACAACAGGGTATTACAATGCATAAACTTAAAATATATTCATAAAATCCATTAAAACCTTGTCGTTTCAATTACTTATCTAGAAGTTAACATGTTAACATATGTCACATCAATACACATAATAGAACATTCACACAGTTATCATGCACCGTTTGACACAAAAAGTTTAATGTGGAAAACCATATGGTAAAAACCAAAAAAGCCTTCATTAAATAGTAAGAGTCATATCTTGAACACTTTGGTCTGCGCACAAAACCTGCAGAGATTCCTCCACAATATCCATTACATTTAGTCCGCGTAAACATCTTTCGGATCGACAATACTTCATCGAATCTTATTCATCTCTTTCATACAATGCACAACAGTCGGATGACATTACAGACTCTTCCTCACATCAAAACCTCTTTTCTCCAAACAAAACCGAACTAAACCAACTAAACTAAATTGAACCCAACAAAACTTGACCGAATAGAATAACCCAAAACCCAATTCAACGAACTCCCGAAAAGCCCAACTCTTTACATTTTTATAGGCTCTATTAGCCATGTTTACATATCACGTCCACTACCCGAAAGTGGAAAATCCTTCTACTAACTCACCGATTTTACCATCAGACTTTATCAACACAATTAGTTTTCCCAAAAAATTTCCAAAAATGCCTGATCTAACTGTTTCAACATGCGCCCCCTCACAGCTTTTTTCACATTGCGACTAGGTTTCCTATGTTAGAAACAAAGCTTAATCAACTTACCTAGCGCCAACAAGCCCCCAACACTCATATGTAGCTCGTCCCCAGCGACTGCAAACGAAAACATCTATCGTGTTCAATGTATCTTGAAAATCTTGAAATATTTTTGTTACATCCTCGGTTTGTCACTGAACATCCTCCTTAGCCTTGGAAAATTGTGCAACAATTTGAGAACTGAGATGTTCTAAACCATCCACCATAGTTGTATCTACAACTGGCTTAACTTCAACATGAACGGGGTGAATAGTCATAGTTACCTGCTATTTGAAGCTCCGCGACACGATCGATTCTTATTTGCTAATGTATCTGGAGTTTAAAGACTAGCTACTGTAATAGTTTAAGGTCAAGACACTTACTCATCTACCTGACCAGTGATAATATTTTTTATTATTTTCGCAGACTAGTCAGACTTGACTCTGTTGCATAAAGTTTCTCTATTATTTCTTGCAACTCTACATCATCCATGAAGGCCTACCATGCATGAGACACCTATTCATATCCCTTAGCACAAAGTGCCTCAACCTCTTGAATCTACCATATATCCTTTTTTACCACCTTTTGTAGCTTAGCCAATACTTCAGGAGGAGTACTGGGAAGAAGCTTGGCCTCTAACTCTGCATTCTTCTAGCATAAGTCATTAACAACTTCCCCCAATTTAAATACACACACTTTGGCAAGAATTTCGATTGCGACCCTAACCTATGGAACTTATTTACATGAAATAACAACAACTCGGTCTAGTTTCTTTCTATCCTACTGCCACTCGTGTGCTTGCTTCTCTTTATCTTCTAGCTAAATTTGCATTGACAGCATAGTGTTCTTTTTCTGCTTCAATTGTTCACACACCCTATGTTCCCAAGCCTTAATTTCTTCAACTATGGCTTGTTGAATGTTGTGCAACATAAAAATGGGTAGCATAGACATATCTACCTTGACATAACCAATCCTGGATCATATTGTTGAGCTTCATCATGCACATATCAAGTTCTTTGGACACTACTTGGACTTTACGATCTTACCGAGACACTTAATGTTGCTCAACCAGACGAGCCCACATTCTGTGACTATGTTGGCTTGGTACAAACCATGACTCTAACTTCCTTCACTACTTTATAAAGAGTTTGAAGTAAGTCAGTGAATCCCTCAAATATCTTTGTATGTTGACTATCAATCTTCTGCCTCATTTCATTAACAGCATCATCCATTCAATATGCCAATAGGTTATAGTCATCATCAGGTTAACCCAATAGGAGTAGAGCCCTAACGACACTATTCTTCTTTTTGCCATTTTTCTCTAACTCAACCACTTTTTTCTTCGGCTCCACATCTGGATCTCTTGGGATATTGATCGACTCTTCTTCGTTTCCCCCCCTGGTTGGGTCCCCGATGTACCCTCTTGTCGCAACTCAGTTTCAGCAAATGATAGATCATCCATGACACGATGCTAATTCCATTCCTCCAACCAATCCCGAACTATTGTATCAATTTCCTCATCTGATAGCTAAAATGCAATGGTTAACCACTAGTGTTGAGGATCTCACCAAGGATGAAGATATATATGGTAATCCCCTGTAATAAAATTAATGATATTCCTGTACCTCTAGAAAGTCACAACGAAAATTCTTGACTGAATTCGAATGTGATGCCTTAATGCATCAACATGCACATACAATGCAATATTATTCTCCTGTTGTTACCGTCGATTATAATCAAATCATAGATTTTGATATCGTCCCCCTTAACACGAGACATTCATTTCCATCTCTTGGTAATTTGGTGGTTCGTCTCATGAGACAAAAGAAGGTAAGATAAGCAACTTGGAATAAGTATAATGTGTACCTCATTCATGTGAATCAATAGCGTCACCCAATAACTCATTCAACAAGAATGTCATCCAATTGATTTGCACTCCTACAACACGTTGCTCAGTTGTAACGATAGTACCAACAATGCACTGGTTTGGTCACATTTTCCATAGTACTTTACTTGAAAAATAAATAGTTGCAAATCTAACACCCTGATCATTAATGGAGGCTATATCAAAGCCCCGCTTATCCTGTATGAGACTATACTTTTCCTTCATCTAATCAACAATGCTTTTGTACTACTCCTTGCCAATGAAGACTGGTGCTAGATCAACCCTTTCCTTGGGTTATCGAGTAATAGAAGCTATGAGGTCGACATCAACAAAGATTCATGTATTTAACCACAACCACACCCAATGAAAACAAACCATTAGTTGTTTCACACACGTGTTGACTTCAACAGTTTGACCAAAATGGGGCATATACAGTAACAATAGAATGCCTGACTTATCTAAACTACGAGCCCATTCCATGGGTACCAACTGAATAGGCTTGTCTTCCACCAGTTGTACTGATGTCATATACTTTGGCATGTGAAGTTTAGGGAAATTCCTTAAGTCATGATCAAGGAAGGTCAATTTCTTCAATTTATCCATAATGTATGCCCTCACATGAACTCCCTTCAAAATGGTTGGCTTTACCATCAGATATTTGGAATTATTTCAAATGACTACATGACAAGCATCATCCTTTCGGGGTGGAATATATCCCAACAGTATGGTCGCTGAACCATACTCAGAAGCCTCAACATCATGGGTGGATTTAAATATTTGCTCTGGAAGAACTACCTGACCAGTCATGCATTTCTTTCTTGGAGGATTAACGGGGACCAGCCATGACACAAACTCTAGTGCCTCCTCAACAATGGGTATCACATATGGGATTTCTATAGTTTAGCCTCGAATAATGCTAGATCTTAACACATGGATATCCATGGCGGAAACTTAGAACACATAATAGCTGGTTGCATACGACTAGCTTGCTCAACACACTTCATGCTTGACACAATGAAACAAATGAATCTTGTTTAATATTGAAATAAATATACACGTGGTAAATAGGTACGATCACATGGGTAGTAATTCAGAATTGATTTTTAATAAATAAAAATAATTACGACTAATCCCTTCGCACGTGGAAATATTTTTGGTCACTTATGATAGAAAATCACATTTCCAAATCTCACTACAACATAAAACTAACTGCGAAAGATAGGTAAATTAGAGTGAAACACCCAAACTACAAAAAATATACAAGACTTCAATACGCAAATCACTACTTATATATAAGACCGTGACAAACAACATTTTTTTTCAACTCAGTTGAGAGAAGTACGACTATCCCGATAAGGTTTTAGCTGACTTCCAATCACTAAACCATCGAGGGGTGTACCATCTAACTTATGCAATTTAACTGCAACCCCTAACTGTAACATATTCAACAACATATGGTCCCAACCAATGTGTTCGAATCTTATCCGGATGTTTTAAAAACTTACTGTCATACATAAGAGCAAAATCACCAAGTTGCAATGGCTTGAACTTAATATGTCAATCATGCCACGCATTTTGTCTCTCCTTCTCAAATCATTGGTGGTAACTTGCAATGAAGCGATCTTCCTCCAACTGTAGTAACCGAGACAATATTTCTTCAATTGCACCTACATCTGTCATCTCAGTAATTGGATCTATTGTTAAGTTAAGTGTAATATATTCCAAAAGCATGGAAACATCTTGTCCATAAACTAGTCGAAATGGAGTTTATCCCGTAAGATTCTTACATATCATGCGATAATCCCATAATACTATAGGTAGTTTGTGATCCTAGTAATCATGAATCACATTGTAAATCTTGGTAAGCGCATGTTCCAAAATCTTATTAAAGGCTTCAGGAGTTCCATCTTCCTATGGATGATATGGTGTTGTCTTCATGTGCTGGATATGAAATTCTTCAGTAATTTCCTTAATCATTTTATTAACAAAGTGCGTACCTTAGTCGCTTACTAGGATTTTTGGACATCCAAACCTCGTTACCATATGATCAAACAAAAAAATGGAATTAGTCTCTATAGTATAATATTTTATTAGTGCTGATTCATCCCATCTGGTTAAATAATTTGTGGTTGTAATTTTATACCGAGAACCTATCCTTATTCCTGGTGGATTATTAAGACCAAAAAGATCAACAACTCCCTTATCAAATGTCTGCAAAGTTAGCTATGGTACCAATGACATTTCATCCCATTGATATGGTTTCCCTATGCATTGGATAATGTCACAACTTCAACAATAGTCAAGTGTGTTTGAATGGAGTGCAGGCCACCATAACCCTTAATGTAAAATTTTGTACGTGGTTGATTTCATGCATAGTGACCCCCTGCCACTTCCACATGAGATTCAACTAACACTATTGGTCCCTCATGTTCCAAAACATAATGACGTAGTATCTCATATGGCCCCATTTTATATAACTCTCCCGCTATAAGCTGAAAATCTGTTTCTTTTACAACCAATTGTTTTTTTGCGATGTATTAAATCCTTATGGTGCCTTTCCTGTAGTCAAGAAATGCATGATGTATTCATAATAACCATCAACTATTTTCACTACAAATAGTTGCGTGTCAAGAATATTATGATCTAAATTGATGGGTTCTTCTCTATTTTCTAGCCTTGAGAGATGACTAGGACTTGCATTCAACCTGCATGGTTTTACATCAATTTCAAAGGCAAACTCTTGGAAGAGAAGAAGCCATCAACAGATCTTCCTCCCCAACATTGGCTTATTGGCCTGGTATTTTAAGGTAGAATTATCCGTAAACGTCTTAAAATGACCACCCAATAAATAATGTCAAAATTTTTGGAGTGCATATACCATATCAAGTCCCTCTCACTCGATGTTTGTATAATTTCTTTTTGCAGTCAAAAAATTTCTACAAGCAAATGAAATGGGGTGATCAACATATCCCTCAACTAGTTGTTGAAGTATTGCTCCTAATGTGAAAGATGATGCATCAACATGCACATGAAATTCTTTTCGTCAGCCAGGAAATACCAGAATAGGCCCTAAAACCATTTTCTCTTGGAGCAAATCAAGACTTTTGATATTCCTAATTCCGTTGGAACTTAACATCTTTCATCAACAACTTCTCCATTGGGTATGTAATCTCTACATAACCTCTGATAAATTTCAATAGAAACCAGTATGACCCAATGTGGTCCTCAATTGTTTAATTGACAAAGGTGGTGGTAGATCGAAAATGATTGAAATCTTCGTAGGGTCCATTGGCATTCCTTCTCTGCATACTACATGACAAAAAATATACCAAAAGGAGCACAAAATATGCACTTCTTCAAATTTAAAGAAATTTGAAATTGTTTGCAATGTTTAAGCATCATCTGAGGACTCTCAATAGGGTCCTTAATCAACCCATATATTATCCAATCATCAAAGTAAACGCTAGGAATTTATGAATAAAATATTTAAAAGCAGCTGCCACTATCCCAGAAAAAATAGCAGGTGCATTCTTAAGTCCAAAGGGAATTATCGTGTACTGTAAACAATCCCACTCTATCATGAAGGTGGTCTTAAGTCGATCCTCTTTTGCGATATTAATTTGAAGATACCTGAAGAATTCGTCAGTAAATGAATATATCTCTTGTACCCCTACACTTTCCAAGACGTCATCTGTAAAAGGTGCAGGAAATGGATCATGTAGACAAGCATCGTTTAATTTCCTTAAGTCAACACAAATACAAACTTCACCAGATTTCTTATCCTATACAACCATTGGGACGATCCACTCTGATTCTTTGATAGGTTCAATAATTCCCACATCTGACATTCTATCTGGATCTTCCTTAACCTTCTCTTTGTATCTTCTATTCAATCTATGTGGTCGTTGCTTAATAGGTTTTGCATCCAGTTTTATGGGAATATTCATTTCACCTAGGTCCCTAACAATTCCTTTCATTTCTGTAAACTTAGTTGGGAACAAGTTTTGGAATTCATGTAATAAATCAGTGATTTTCCCAACGGTATCATCATCCTAGTAATCCCCAATATTGGAAAATTTTGGGTTCTTAAGAGACCCAATTTTCACTTTATTTTTAGGGGATGCAAACACTTTTGAGATGATATACCCAGTTCCTTCAATGCTCAAATACCTTCATATTCAGGGATATGAATGTCCCGCATATCATCATCTTTAGGTTCCCTAGATATATTGTAACACTCCATCAGGCTCCGAACTATCACATTCCATTGTGGTAGACTTGACACTGGATCAGACACTTCCTCAAAAAAATTGGCTTTAATAACTTGTTGGGAAGCATCAATTGACAGAATTTCATCTACAAAGTTAAAAGTGTGTTTGAAGCTATTTCTCCAACTTGTCCCAATCTCTAGTTCCTCGTCATAGTTCGACCAACGTATACCAATTTTGTAGTATCATGTCCAAAGTATGTATAAACAAATGTACCCATTCCTTCCTCGACATTGATCTCCATGTTGCACAACAATGATCAAGATGGTTTATAGGACTTGTCAACCCAGTATACTTATTACCAACATAAGGAATATTATCACTAAACTGGATTTCTAATAGCCTTCGACACTGTTTCCATTCCGATATGGAATGTTTATGGGCATCCCACCATCTTGTTGGCGTAGCTTTAAGGGGCACATCAATGGTTAACTGTCACTATGGTTCCAGTACCTTATCTTCAAACTCTAAAAAAATGTATCCAAATTAGGAAATCCTTCATATGTAGGAAAATTAGATACCTCGATACCCACCCATATCAAGGATTTTGTGATTTTTGCGGATTTCCTCATCAACACTTCATGCAATCAATTCTGCCAATTTTCCAATGCTTCCCCTAAATATGATGAACATGGACTAACACTCTTCCAACTTAATTTACCATAAGCTATATGATTTATATAATCATCCATCATAGAGGATATATTGTAAATAGTATCCAAATTCTCTTCATGGTACTCACCTATTACTGGTTCAACATAGTGCTGGCCTTCCAAAGGGTCGATTGGAGCGACTACCCACGTCTCTGAGTCTTCAAATGATAAGATCCTCTTTTTAAAATCGATGATACTTTTATTCTCAATAGCCTAGTTGATCCCCATGAGTGTTGGATAAGGGTTCGTATCATCAACAATCTCTATTACCTCAAAATATGCATAGGTTCGGAGCCCTTCCAACTTGACATGAACCTATGGTAATCGACCTATAGGCAGAACCTTCAACTGATTATCTAATCTCAACTGAATAGGTGACCATACTAACTTAGGTTTCGCCATGGTCTCCCACGTTTTCTTCTTCAATATGTTGACATCTGACCCCAAGTCGAGAATAATAAAATCCATATCATAATCGCCTATTTGAGCATTCTTGCGTAATTCATGACCAATCTTCTATCTTTTATGAATATGATTGAAATTATTCTCTTATCGAGGGTCTCTCTCAGGTTCTTCTATTAGAGTTGCTAGATATTCTAGAGCATCTTCATTTTTAACAAGTGCTAACCAACTTTTCAAAGAAAAATTTAGAATGGTTACATGTTTTGTCGACTTCTTTGGAATTGATTGATTAAATATCAGTGGAATTTCAATGACTAGACCTTCGTCGAATACTGGAAGACCAACATATTTTGAGCCATGATTCCTATCCAAAAAATCATTTCATGCATCGAAGAAGACCCATTTTTATTTCTAGACATCAAGTGACACTTTCTTTTGTGCTGCAAATCATATTCTCATATTTTTCCACGGTTCTTCGTTATCATCTCCAATCGCAGTACCTCCCATGGTTAACACAAAAACAATCAGTAATTTGTCTCGGAGCTCAGCTGAGAACTTCTAAACATTTTGATTTTCATTCGGAACCTGGTTTTGATTCCCAGTGACCTTGGCCTACCATTTAGCAATAAGATGTGGGGATTCCTCTATAGTGTGATCCAACGCTTTACAATATGAACACGTTGATGTAGGAATTGTACACTCTAGCATAGTGTCTTGGTTGTCCATAATTATAGGAGATGACCTAGCCTCTTCCTCGATCAAATCCTCCTCCTCTTCCATGAACTCCAAATTTACTGCCCCTCTTGGGTTGAGGGAAGTGCGCATGCAACCTATCAACTTGTATTTTCTCATCATTCTTCATTAAATAGGTATCCATTGTGTTTTCCTACAACAACTGGTATTCCTTGTAGTCCTTTTCATCATGGCCCATAGATTTATATAAATTACAATAAATAATGGTTAGTGCACTTACTATCTTTTGTAAATACAAATATTCTTCTGAATGGTGTTCCATGGTTTGACAGATTCTAAACCATGGTAGCCCTTTTGAACTTAATGGATTTGGAGCACCTGAAGCAAGGTAGTCCAGAAAGGATGGGCATGAATCTTTATAATGGCCTTCCATTTTACACCTCTTCCACCATACATCTTCATGAATATCCTCCCCTTTCTTTATATCTTGGATCTGTAGTGAGTGATTATCCAATTGCTACTGAATTTGTGTCATTCCTACACTAGTTTCTTTGAATGGCAGTGCTTCTAATTTCATTGCAATTTCTAAAGCTTCTGTCTTGGACACTATCTTATGTTGCATCAAGGGAACATGAATATGGGGTAATAGTGTAGAAATAAACCACTCTTTGTGTTGAACATCATACATTTGAAAACTTACTTTAGCCATCAGGGTCTTGAATCTCTAGCTGAAATCCCAGACAGATTCACCTAGTGACTGCTTAATATCCTCGAACTCTATAATACATTGCAACTGAGATTTAGTATTCTTGAATTCATCTATTAACCAACTTTGTATCTTATCTAATGATTTATGAGGGGTTCCCGTAGGAACCACAGATAAATTCATATACCAATCTAGAGAACGACCCCTAAAGGCCGTGATCATCTAATCCCTTTTAACCGCCTCATCTTGGACCTGTCGCACAATCTAGATGGATTCACACAAAAACTAGTGTTTCTCAAGGTATTCCAACCCATTTCCATTAAATATAGGCAACTTCATGTCGTCCCTAGCCATTTTATGCTTTTGGGGCACTTATGATCCCAAATTAGATGGAACCCTAGTAGGAACTTTTGACTACTATCTTGACTATTACTATTACTATGATTCAACAAAAAACACTTAGACACACTTTTAGGTATTACCTCTAATACTTGATATGTACGTTGATTCATAGGTATGTCATAGTATTGGGTCTGGTACGGATCTGGCACCTCTTCCTCATCTTTAGAAATAAGTCGATACTCCTTATTCTTGTCGCAAGACTCCTTGTCGAGTTGTGGCACCAACTCATAGTCCCCTCTTTCGGCCACACTACAACCTCTTTCCTTGTCACAATCCATTTCCTCTTATTCCACTAGAATATTCTCCCACTCCATAGGTGAACACCCTCTTCATTAGTATCACTATCATCTTGGAAAATGTCAGCTCGCTCTTCCCATATTCTCCATACCTTCTTCCTGACACAACCCATGTTCTCCACGCACATTGATTTACTTGTCAAATTCCATCCACATAATTCAATTTTGACATACTATCATTTTAATCCATAGTTTTAAGGACTTCATGTATATTCCTATGGGACCTTGGAAAAATTCTCTCTTAGTATCACTATATGACTTAATAATATCCACAATGACCCCAGTAATATACCCTTCTAGAATGTGGTTAATGATGCAGAAATCTAAATCCTTGGAGATGGTATTATTAACACTCTCTAGTTGCTGGATCAGTTGAGGAGTTCAACACCTAAGTTCACATCCTTAAATTTGTTTCCTTTTGGAGTGCTAATATTACCAACCATTTATCCAATATAACAAGGAATTCACTAAAACAAATCTCATGGATATTTGAGTAAACATACCTTGTAACCATTCCCTTGGAGTCCGTTGTGACCCTCTATTTTCTTCTTGCGCAAATTATTGAGCCTTTTTTTATCCAATCTCGAATCTTAGGATTCGTTGGGTGCCAAAACATATCCCCTTCACAATTATCCCGTTCCTGGGAATGGAACCATTTGTTGGATTATCTTCGACTATCTTGGGTTCAACATTTGATATGATCATTAACAAGGATTAACCCCATTGGTAACACTTGCGACACAAGTGGAGTCTCACCCTAGATACCTATTGGAGATGCATGAATAAGGTTTCTGTAGTGGTAAAAGGGATCTTATCGTGTTAACATCGACATACATGTAATCAACACATAACTATCATAGAAGAGTATTACAACCCATACACATGCTCAAAATATATTAATAAAATCCATTAAAACCCCATTGATTCAATTACTTATCTAGAAGTTAACATGTTAACATGTGTCGCATCAATACATAGAACAAAACATTTACACAGTTATCATGCACCATTCAACACAAAAAGTTTAATGTGGAAACCCACACGAGAAAAACAACAAAAGTGATCATTAATTAGCAAGAGTCGGTTCTCGAATGCTTTGGTCTACGCACACAACCTACATACATTCATACACAATATCCATTACATTCATTCCACACACACAACTTGCATATCGACAATACTTCCTCGACTCTTATTCATCTCTTTCATACAATGCACAACAATATGATGACATTACAAATTCTTCCTCACATCAAAACCTCTTTTTCTCCAAACAAAACCAAAGTGAACCAACTGAACTGAACTAAACCCAACATAACTCGGCCAAATAGAAAAACCTAGAACCCAATTCACTGAACTCCTAAAAAAAGTAACCCTTTACAATTTTATAGGCTCTATTGGTCATATTTACATCTCACACCCACTACCCGAAAGTGGACAGCCCTTCTACTAACTCATTGAATTTACCATCGAACTTTATCAACACAATTAATTTTCCCCCAAAACTACCAAAAATGTTGGAGTTGACCATTTCAACACACACCCCGTCGCAACCCTGTTCACACAACAACTAAGCTTCCCATCTTAGAAACAAAAAATAATCAGCTCACCTAGGGACAACACAAAGAACTTCTATACTTTTTTTATTTCTATGCATTTATATGTTGAGAGAGGAGTTCCATTGTGTCTAGAGCGCTTCCTTCGATTGGAATTGTGTTTCATTTTACTTGAACAATTTTTTGTTTGCCCAAGATACAACCATTTTACCAAATTCAGAGGTATATTGTGTACATTTACGTTTTTTGTATGAATATTTTTTAATATTGTTTCATATTTTAGTTTGGTTTTCTATTTTATTCATAGTTTTCTATTAGGGTCCTCCCCTAATCCCCTTACGTTAGAAGTTTGTAATGCTTTGTATACAACTGTATCTTGGGAATAAGGTTGAGGAGTTAGTAGTCAATAATCAATGTAAAAATAGTCTCTCTGTTAATTAAGATCCACTAGGAAGTTGGTACTGATTTATTTGACCATGTCAAGTAGTTAAGGTTTTGGATATGGGAAGCCTATTTGAAGAGTTATAAGGCTATGAATGTTTTAATGAGAATTATTGTAATATATATTTTCTCAAGTGAAAGGTCGCCCCACATCAAGAGGCCTATGAACATTGCTTCCTGAAACTATTCTCATAATATAAATCTTAGTTCCTGTCATATTTATCTTTCTATTGTCTAATGTTTCTTCTTATGCTCTATAAATTTTGGTTTATTGCATCTTAACCTTTGTATATCTCGTTTTGTTTTAAGTTTTATGGGTGATGAACACCGCAAGTGGTATCAAAACCACTTTCTTAATCTAGCATGCCTCCAAAATTTTATAGAAAACAAAAATTAGTCTAGAAACCTTTTCTCTTTCCTTTAAACAACCACATAGATCCGTTGTTCAATGAATAAAGCTATGGTTGGGGAATGATTTGTTTAGTGAATATAGTTGGTATTTAGTAACGTTCCACCCTCAATTGGTACAATTGCTGGACATAGTTGTAACTCTTGTTGGTACCCCTTCGAGTAATACCGTATCAGATAGCACCTGCACACACAATATCACTTCCATGTACCCTCAAGTAGATCAAAATTAACCTAGGTCACCTAAAACCAATTATAGATCATCCAATCAGTCATCTTATTTCTATAGTGTGCATCGAACAAAACACCCAGGAATATACTCTTCTGTACCTAGGTAGTCATGTAGTATGACTAGCGGAATGATTTAGCCTCCTTAGTTAGTGCCCTCAGAGATTGGGAAAAGTACTAATGTTGGACCCCACACATATATCACAGAGATATATCACTTGACAATCCCTTGTTTGCAGGACCCTGTAAACCCTTCTCTATGCAACTCGTCAATGAAACTTCATTCTATTTGAACAATAAGTGCAACAACTAGATTCTTTGTGGGTGACCAAGAACAATTCCTTTGCATATAGGAGGAATTTGGAAATTATATAATCACAGTAATATTCGACATGGAGAAATACCCCTACTGGTGTAAAAAAAAGAAAAATATTCAGTCCTAGAAAACCTTATTTGTGACTTACCTCAAAAGAACCCTTGCATCATGATGGTCATTTTGATATATATCTCTAACAACCTTTTTTGGGTAGTCCCAAAATCCCTTATTTGTGACCCATCTCAAAATACTCCTTGCATCGTGTTGATCCTTTTTGGCTAGATCCAACCATTACTCCTTTAGTGTTCATACTTTTCAACTTCTCTAGTACACACTTGCGCCCAATCCCACATGGAGAATGCCAACTAGAATCTACCCAAATAGAAACAACCCCAACCAAATCCACCTAATTACTCATGTCAATGGATTAAAATTTCGACCAACTCCCTCAAAGCGACTGACAACAAAAATTCCCTGACCAACCATGACCATTTGTTGACTTTATTTCCCAACAATACCCTTAAGTTTTGCCAATCCATCATGGATTTCTGTATGTATCATAATGGGTAGAATTTCTTCTTTGAATGCAGCAGTAAATTCATATCAGGAAGAGATAATTTTACCTTTGTAAGGAGGTCTCACTGTGTCGTACTCTCCCACCATATGAGTGTGGTGCCTCCAAGACGAAAAGTAGCCAACTGGATCTTTGCACTATCATCTGCAAGATTCTGGATCTTTGCACTATCATCTGCAAGATTCTGGATCTTGCAATACACCTCAATCTTCCTAATCCAATCGTCTATCTTTTCTGTGTTAAGTTCACCATTATATATAGGAAAATAAAACTTAATATCAAGTTTCAAATAAGGTAAATCAGACCTAGCCTTCTTAGGTTGTTTCTTTGGATTTGAAGAAGTGATACTAGAGCTTTCAGAAGAGGAAGAAGAAAATGGAGAAGAAGGCTCAGAATGGTCTCCTCCTTTTCCCAAAGCATTACTCTCTACTTTCTCCTTCTTCATTTTCTTCTTTTACAACCTCTCTTGATAATCCATAAACAATTTTTCTACTCGTTATGCCATATGATAGAAAGATTTGCGAGAGGACTTCTCGTCTTCTTCTCGATATCCTTCATCTACCATTTTCTTTCTTCGATGTGCACGACCAATCTCTGTATTAAATGCCTCAAGCACACCTTCACCAAGCTTTACCTTAAGCCTTGTTAACATTCACAAACTCACAATGCAAACATTAAGTTGCTCTGATACCAAACTTAATCTAAAAATGACAGGATATTTAAAACCATTAACTTGCATGTAGAAATTTGAATGATTAAACTCATTAAAAGGATTTAAATGGAAAAATTAAAGATCATAATTGAAGCACATAACCACATAAAAGAGACATAAACCATGAAATTTGTAGACATCAGATGATAACAGAGTTTGTCCTTGATGGACTATGTCTCTGGGTCCAGCTCCAATGAGGACCGATCTTATTAGTCTTCAGGATTCTTGAACACGTACAAATTCCTTCTTCAGAAGTGCTAACAAGAGACTTAGGCTTCAACAATGAAGTCCTCTCACTCTCCAAAATCTTCCAAGAGTCGTTGTTGGAGAAGCATAAGTCGGTTGGCCGACTAGGTCCTTTAGTCAATTAATTGTAAAATAGTAGATCATGTCGACCTCATAGGTCATGTTGGTTACTTGAAGTGACAAGTAGTTATGTAACTGTTTGTAAATTTTATATATAGGTTGTAAAGCCGGATAAAGACTTGGTTCAGTTGGATGTATGAACCCCTTGTGTTCTTGAATAATATAAGCACGGTTACTATGTCTACCCTTCCTTGTCTCTTGTTATATCATTGTTTGTATGAATCTGTAATATGTATAATTGGTAACTTACAATCTGATTGATTACAACAGTAGCTAAAAATCCTCTTACAAAATGAGCAAAACTTACAAATTCTTTAAAGAAACTTTGACATCATATCATCGAAAACTTCAATGCATCTTCCAATTCCTTCCAATAGCAAATTACAATAGTTTATATAGCCCAAAAATCCATAACTTATCCCTAAATACCAAGAGATTTATAAATATTTGATCCCAAAGTTAATGGAATAAAGATCCATTTTAAAATGGAGAAAATATGATAAATCTCGTTAAATAATATACATTTTTGTTTAAATATAATAAGCAAATTCCAAATAAAATATATATGGTTTAAAAACCATATGAAAATATGAATTCGTTTAGATTTTGGGTCGAAAGTGGAGCGTTCCCTTTTGGGGCTAAAATCTGACCCAGAAACTAATATAAAAATATTAGATCCCATACCTCGTTTAATGTGGCAGTCTTGTTGTAATGGTTAAGGCCTTGGCGAAGAAAGTCACGGGTTCAAAACCTGTGGACCTCTCTCCCCTAAAACTCACGATTTTGTTGGCGTAGAATATAATAGAGGGTTGTGGTGTCGGCTCGGTGATTGGAAATGGTCACGTGCCATAACAAATGGGGCCGAGGGATAAGCCGTCAGAATATTAATAATAGAAACATTTACTAACTTTAATAGTAAAGAACTATAAGGGCTTATAAGAAACAAAATAGAAATATTTAAAATTAGTAAATGTTTAAAAAACATTAAGTAAAGAACTAACATTAAATGTTTAAATATTTACTAGCTTTAAGTATTAGTAAAGAACTATAGGGATAAGAAACAAAAACCTTTTACAAAATAGAAATATTTAAAGTTGAAATAGAAACATTTACTCACTTTAAGTATTAGTAAAGAACTATAGGGATAAGAAACAAAAATAGAAATATTTAAAGTTAGTAAATGTTTAAAAAACATTAAGTAAAGAACTAACATTAAATGTTTAAATATTTACTAGCTTTAAGTATTAGTAAAGAACTATAGGGATAAATATTTACTAGCTTTAAGTATTAGTAAAGAACTATAGGGATAAGAAACAAAAACCTTTTACAAAATAGAAATATTTAAAGTTGAAATAGAAACATTTACTCACTTTAAGTATTAGTAAAGAACTATAGGGATAAGAAACAAAAATAGAAATATTTACTAGCTTTAAGTATTATTAAAGAACTATACGGATAAGAAACAAAAATAGAAATATTTAAAGTTGAAATAGAAACATTTACTAACTTTAAATATTAGTAAAGAACTATAGAGATAAGAAACAAATGACGGAGAGGATGGCTAGGTTAGAAATAGTTAAAGTTGAAATAGAAACATTTACTAACTTTAAGTATTAGTAAAGAACTATAGGGATAAGAAACAAAAATAGCAATATTTAAAGTTGACATAGAAACATTTACTAACTTTAAATACTAGTAAAGAACTATAGGGGTAAGAAACAAATGACAAAGAGGATGGCTAGGTAGACTTGGTGGAGGCTTAAGCGTAGAAGAGGATAGGGGTTTCATCCTTCTCGACTCCAATTCTTTTGGTAAACTATCCAACTATCTACCAATAGGGCTGCCACGTGGTAGGCCCTGATTGGTCCACTTCAACCTGTCATGTCACTACTTGTCTTTCATGTCACTTCCACATGGCCTCATGTAGAGTTGACACATCACCACTCTACTACCTATACCTACCAACTGTACATGCCATGTGGTGCTCTGTTGTGGTTCCATGTCAATACATAATAGGACACATGTCACCCTTGTAGTGGTGCGACGTGGCACCTTTTTTTTTATACCAAATTTACATGTTTGATCGAAAGTTCAGAACTGAATAAATTTCACATGGTTCCTAAAAAGCTCTTAAATAATTTCTTGAGGGTTTTATGATGTTTGAAGATCATGTTTTTATGTTATTTTTAGCAAGGATTTTGTTAAAGTTGCAGCACCATGAGTCATTCTCCAATCCAATCTTGTGTGTTAGGAATGGGCCTTATGTGTCAAGGTAGTGCCTTATGGATCCTGAGTTGGAATCAGGAAACTTGGGGTAGATTCTTGAGTTGGACTCAAGAACGACTAAGCCTTATGTGTAAAAGTTAAGCTTCATGTGTTGATGTAAGTGCTTTATATGTCAAAGTGATGTTGTTGTATAGTCTTGCTTGTCAAGGCTAAGGTCTTGTGTGTCAAAACATATCCTCACGTGTTGAGGTAATGATTTCCATGTCTAAGCATGAATGGTGTGTGATGTACTACTAACCATGGTCTTAGAGATGGATAAGCTATTAAGTGTCCTCTAGATACTAGCCACCTATAGAGTGAATTACTTTAGCAACATGACCACTTGGAACGATAGTAGAACAAGATTATCACATCATTGGAAAAATATCCTTAGTATGTGGAAAAGATATGCCACATGGTTTGTTGGCTAAGGTTTCGTGGCAATATTTATTGGTTATATGCAATATGGTATGGCGGGTAAGTTACGGTGTTGGCAAATGTTTTGATTAACACATGTCTTGTGTGCTCAACGATAGTACATTGATAGTGGGCATTGACATTTGTGTGTGGCCTCCACACGATTTTGGTGCTCGGTTGTTGGGCTTTGGGTTGATGTGCGTTGGGTGTTGAGCAACCTTGTGCCAAATAAAATATGCAAGCCACATTTATAAATTTTTATAAAAATGTGCTAAGCCACATTTATAAAAATTATTTTCTAAGTTTATGAATAAACCTCATGTGGCATAACAAATGGGGCCCAGGGATAAGCCCTCATCCCTTTCCTCAAAATAGAAATATTTAATAGAAAATTTTCAACAATAGAAATATTTAAAGTTGAAATAAAAACATTTACTAAAATAGAAACATTTACTAACTTTAATAGTAAAGAACTATAGGGATAAGATTTACTAACTTTAATAGTAAAAAACTATAAGGGATAAGAAACAAAATTAGAAATATTTAAAATTAGTAAATGTTTAAAAAACATTAAGTAAAGAACTAACATTAAATGTTTAAATATTTACTAGCTATAAGTATTAGTAAAGAACTATAGGATAAGAAACAAAAACCTTTTTCAAAATAGAAATATTTAAAGTTGAAATAGAAACATTTACTAACTTTAAGTATTAGTAAAGAACTATAGGGATAAGAAACAAAAATAGAAATATTTAAAGTTAGTAAATGTTTAAAAAACATTAAGTAAAGAACTAACTTTAAATATTTAAATGTTTAAATATTTACTAGCTTTAAGTATTATTAAAGAACTATAGGGATAAGAAACAAAAATAGAAATATTTAAAGTTGAAATAGAAACATTTACTAACTTTAAATATTAGTAAAGAACTATAGGGATAAGAAACAAATGACGAAGAGGATGGCTAGGTTAGAAATATTTAAAGTTGAAATAGAAACATTTACTAACTTTAAGTATTAGTAAAGAACTATAGCGATAAGAAACAAAAATAGAAATATTTAAAGTTGACATAGAAACATTTACTAACTTTAAATGCTAGTAAAGAACTATAGGGGTAAGAAACAAATGACAGAGAGGATGGCTAGGTAGACTTGGTGGAGGCTTAAGCGTAGAAGAGGATAGGGGTTTTATCCTTCCCAGCTCCAATTCTTTTGGTAAACTATCCAACTATCTACCAATAGGGCTGCCATGTGGTAGGACCTGATTGGTCCACTTCAACCTGTCATGTCACTACTTGTCTTTCATGTCACTTCCACATGGCCTCATGTAGAGTTGACACATCACCACTATACTGACTATACTTTCCAACTGTACATGCCATGTGGTGCTCTGTTGTGGTTCCATGTCAACACATAATAGGACACATGTCACCCTTGCAGTGGTGCGACATGACACCTTTTTTTTATACCAAATTTACATGTTTTATCAAAAGTTCAGAATTGAATAAATTTCACGTGGTTCCTAAAAAACTCTTAAATTATTTCTTGAGGGTTTTATGATGTTTGAAGATCATGTTTTTATGTTATTTTTAGCAAGGATTTTGTTAAAGTTGCAGCACCATGAGTCATTCTCCAATCCAATCTTGTGTGTTAGGAATGGGCCTTGTGTGTCGAGGTAGTGCCTTATGGATCCTGAGTTGGAATCAGGAAACTTGGGGTAGATTCTTGAGTTGGACTCAAGAACGACTAAGCCTTATGTGTAAAAGTTAAGCTTCATGTGTTGACGTAAGTGCTTTATATGTCAAAGTGATGTTGTTGTATAGTCGTGCTTGTCAAGGCTAAGGTCTTGTGTGTCAAAACAGATCCTCACGTGTTGAGGTAATGATTTGCATGTCGAAGCATGAATGGTGTGTGATGTACTAATAACCATGGTCTTAGAGATGGATAAGTTATTAAGTGTCCTCTAGATACTAGCCACCTATAGAGTGAATTACTTTAGCAACATGACCACTTGGAACGATAGTAGAACAAGATTATCACATCATTAGAAAAATATCCTTAGTATATTTGATATGATAAATAAATTAAAGTTGGCACAAGTGACCATGTAGATAAGTCAAGAGATAAAGATAAGATGTAATGAGATTAGAGAGAACTCAAATTGCTCACTTCAGTGATGATAAATACTTTACTTAAATAAGAGAGAACTCAAATTGTTAACTTTGGTGAAGTTTAACAAGGAAGAATTCAGTTAATTAAAGGAGAACTCGAATTGTTCACTTCAGTGATGGTATCAAGAAGGACATCAATTAAAAGAGTTAACTAAGTTTTAATATATAAGATCTAGTTAATTTAAGTGTTTTGCATGATGAAACTTGAGTTAAACTAAAAGACAATTTAAGTTATGTTACTTGAATGATGACACTTGAGTCATCCACCTAATCAAGTGGTCTAAAATCCAGTTGAGGGGTGAGCTCATCATGAAGTATAAGATATAATTAACTAATTGACTGCATGATGACACTTGAGTTACGACACTTAAGTTATGACACTTGATTTAGCCACCTAACAAAGTAGGATTACATCCATTTGGAAGGCGAGTTCATCCTGAGTTTAGAAGTCAATAGATTGAGCCAAGAATGAGATGCATGATACAATTGTTATGCAGGATTTTGACAAGATCAAAGAAAAGTGTGAATTGAAGGCTATTGTGTGCCTATCTGCAAAAACAACGAATTGGTTGTGTATTGGATACACTGTTGAGTTCTTCTTTCTATCTATCTTCTATCTTACTTCAACATTGCACTAAAGGTGCTTGGTGTTTCTCTTTGATATTGTAACAGGGGTGCTTGATGTAATATTCTCATTGTAAAAGACATTCTATGTTATATATATTTATACTAAGGAATATTTGTCGAGGTTTTCTCCCTCATGTTGTAGAGGGTTTCCCCAAGGTAAATTTTGTGTCTCATGTGAATGTTTATGCTATGATTAGTCAATTGGTTCAAGTACTACTATAATTCCAAAACTAAGATTAAAAAATTCAACAAAATTCAAGAAATTTTGGATAAGTGATCAGTGATGCCTTGAATATACGAAAGAGAGATATGGCAAAGGGGTTGAGAAGTGGTTTTTGGATTCTTGGTTTTGGGGCTAAGAATTTCTTTGAAGGCCTTATTGATTTGGGGAGAGAGTAACCATTGGACTGAAGGGATTTTGTAAGGTGGTACCTTTCTTTATTAAAGTGTTGGGGATCATAAATTCATACAACTCTATAAATAAGAGTTTTAAGGATCACAATTTTTTGTGCTAGGTGGTGGTGGAAATGGGCATGGATGTCTCTATCCTTATTGGTTTTGTGTCAATAAACTTGATGGGAAATGGAGCTATCAAATTGATGTCACGTTGATGTGAGATTAGAATGTCTCAAACTAGAAGATAGTTCTTATTGTCAATTTTCATTATGCATCAGATATGTAAGGATATGTTGTTGAGAGTGTCAAGAAAAAAGTCTAGGTTGGTTTCACCATGGGGAGAAATGACAAATGTGTCATCCATGAATTGGAACCAACATTTTGGTTGAAGAGGATAGATGTTAAGGGTTAAATCTTCAAATTGTTCGATGAATGTGTTAGCAACTACATGGGATAATGGAGATCCCATTATCGTACCCACTATTTGTTAATAGATTTTCCCTTTAAAGATAAAGAGAATGGAGTTAAGGAATATCTTAATTAGGTTTTGGGTCTCAGAGTCAACAAGATTTGTGATGATATCAAGTGATTTAGGAACAATAATTTTAGTGAAAAGAGAGACGATGTCGAAACTTACCGATAAGTCATGTTCATCAAGTTGAGGATCACGAGTTTTTTGGCTGGAGTCAACATAATATTTTATGAAATAGGGGGTTTTACCAGTGAAGGGTTGGATTTCCTCAGATAAAACTTAGGTAAGGAATGGGTGGGGGATCTAATGATGCTATCTATGGTTCGAAGAGAAATATCATTTTTGTGTGATTTTTTGTTGACCATAGATTTTAGAAGTTTGAGGGTTGTGAGGGATGGCTCACTTTTTTGTAGTGGGATCTATGGAAGAGGAATTAATAGCCTTGCTTTCACAATTTATGATTTTTAAACTTGATTATTTGGGATATATTTATGCAAATAGGTCATCAAGAAATCATGAAGCTTAGTTTCATAATGTAGGGGATTGATTAAAGGAGATTTGGGGTCTAAAATGGGCCTTATAGGAAAATGAGCCATTGATACATTAGAATTGAAGAACCGATAGAATTTGAAGAAAATGAGTCAACCATAATGGTTGACTTGGCATCTTTGTCATAAAAAAAAAATATTTTTTTCGTATTTTCAACTTAGATCCATGTGGTTTTACTCAATTTTCGAGCAAGGAGACTCGTTGGATGCATAATTCAACTTCACATCCAACAAGTACCCAAACTGCATACTTTTAATGGACCCTGCCCCACAAAAAATGAGAAATACATTAAAAAATCGTGTTACTTGAATGAGAAATACATTAAAAATCATGTTAAAAAAATACATTTTTTATGTATTTCTCATTTTTCATGGGGTGTGGTCCATTAAAAGTATGCAATGTGGGTATTCATTGGATGTGTAATTGAATTATGCATCCAACTAGTGCTCTAGCTCAAAATTTGAGTAAAACCACAGGGAGATAAGTTGAAAATACAAAAAACAAAAGTAGTTTTTGTGTCTTTTCCTTCAAAATTTGTAATTTTATTTTATTATTTTCCTTACGATGCCCATTTTAGACCTCAAATTTCCTCTAATGGATGACAACTGAAGCATTGCCTTTATCAAATTTTAGGATAACGATATCAGATTTATAATTCAAGTGATTGAGGGATTCAAATTTTACTTTGGGGAGGTTTGGGGTAGGAATTTCGGAAACCTAAAGAAGTTAAACACAATCTTGTATGATTTCTTTAGCTTCATGAACATGATGTTTAGTAGTAATAGATTCGACATAGCAAATAATTTCTTTGAATGGGAACATCGAGGGGCAATGGCATAGTTGAAGCCTTTTTGGATTAGATGAAATGTTTGGTCCTCAAGCTCGATGGAAGATAAATTAATAATGGTGGGTGTGTTAACTGATATGGGTGAGGCACGAGGGAAGTTAGAAGATTGAGTTATTTTGAATGTAGCTTGGAAGGGTAATTAATGAGGTTGGATTTGGTTTTGTAAGGAGGGTTAGGGGACGTTATAATTTGAGATTAGGGGTGGATGAATTGTGAGAATTGGAAAAAGTGTGATAAATGGAATGAGAAGATTGGATTAAAGTGGGGTTTTTTTAGAGGAGATCGGTTTGACATATAAAAGGGAGGGATTCCTAGGGTTCCTATCCTAAAAGGAGGTAGATAATAATAAAAATCAGGGGCCCTAGTTGTAATTAATGAGGGTGTGTGTGATGTAATCCCATTATCATGTTCCATGGAGAAAGTGGTTTGGTTCGTTGTAAGATGAGTGCAATCTCGATGAGCGGAGTCAAAGAGAACGAAGGTAAAGGGAATGGAGGAATAGATTATGGATAAGGATGCATCGATGGTATTTGGTGTAGTTAACGTTGGTAATGGGGATGCATAATCATTGTTACAATAAGAGAACTAGCGACGCAGACATAGAGGAATAGATACTCGACATGGATGCATTGCCAATATTTTGGGTAGTTAATGTAGGTAATAGGAAAGTAGAATCAAGGTAGAAACCATTCAAGCCAATGGTTAATTTCTCTATCAAATCGACAAGTCCTTCAAAGAAATTCTTATCCCACAAACAAAGAATCGAAAAAACCACTTCTCAACCCCTTTTCCATATATATTTTCTATATATTCAAAGCATCACTGCCCTCTTATCCAAAATTCTTGCTAAAAAGAACATAAAAACTCTTCAAACCTCAAAACCCTCAAGCAATTATTTAAAATCATTAAAGACAAATTTTACCCTTTGGTTTTTCAAGGTGTATATCAAATCCCATGTTCTTATGGCAAATCCTATATCATCCAAATAGGTCGATCCATCCAAAATCACCTCCAAGAACATATTACGAACACCTTCATAACCATATATATAAATCCCCCATTGCTAAGCATTCTCATAAATATAACCACTAATTTGTTTCGACCATACTAAGAATTTTGTATCTACACATCTTTATATGAATCACATTATTTAAGAAATTTTCAAAATTGGCAAACATTTGACAATTTCAACTATAAAGACAGTTATAAATTAAGTCATTTTAAAAACCCCTAATTCACAAACTATAGCACTAAGAAAACTCTTCTTTTTTTTTTTCTTTTTTTTCTTCTTTCTTTAACTCTTTTCGCTTCTTCTAGTTAATGTCAATTGTTATCCATCCTCCTAACTCAATGTTCATCAACTCTTAAAATAACTAATATTAATATTTAATTCCTTAATTTCATCTAAAATCTATTTATCAATCAACTTTAACCTATTTATCAATCAACTTTAACTCTTTATTATATCCTTTAATCCCTCTTTTTAGATTACTTTTGTCTTCTTAAATTTATTTATCAAGTTTAAGTATAGTTGACCTTATCTTTTAACCCCTGCTCTTTTTTATTTTATTAATTTAAGTCATGTTTCAATCTTTTGTATTATTCCTTGTGATTATTATTCATCCTATTCAAGTCGTATTGACCTTATCCCTTAATCCCCTCCCTTTTTACTCGATTGTTAAGTCGTTTTAAATCTTTCTTAATTATTTGTCTTCAAACTACTATCACCTATCGTGTCCTCTCATGCCTAATTCAACGCCCTCTTCTCGTTTAACCCCGTTCATGTATTAATTTTAAATCGATTTAAATATGTTGTACTATTTATAATAATTATTAGTTTATCTTTTTATTTACTATATTTAAGCTTTATTGACTTTTTTTCATCTTCTTTTGTTTTATTGTTAATCAATATAAATCCACCTTAAGTATGGCTCTACTAAGCATCGAGAAGGATCAAGTTCTCTTGAGGTGCAAATCCTTTTTAATTTACAAAAATGTCTAATAAGTATTCCCACTTGGGAGGGAAATGACCAACTTGCTTAAATAATTTCAAAATAGGGTAAATACTAGTAGAATGAATTGGGTAGCATTAATAATCATATAATCAAATAGTTTTCCAAAAATTACTCTACTTGTCTTTCTTTAAAACTAATAATGAATATTAAGAGTAATTAATGAGTAAAATAATCCATATAAAATTTTAAAATCTAGATTTATTGGAATTTGAAAATCATTTTACCATCAAATGAAGATTTTAAACATTTATCCAAATGTTTTTGAGAAATGACTTGTTTTTCTCTATAACTAAAAATGAACATTTACATGTTAGGGTTAACCTTGATTTGGGAATGAGTAAGGATGTATGCGGTTTAAGGCACATGGTTTTAGTGGCTTGTGGTTTCTTGCTAGTTGTATTTGCATTTAAAGAACCTTATAAATATGGTTGTAATATTCCATTGTAATTGTTATTATTTGTAATTTATTTTCTATCACATATTTTATTCCTAACATTATGTCTTCTTAGGTTTCAAGTACACTGAATTTTAAATTGAAATTTGATATATAATTACATAAATGTGTTTTACAATTTAGCTAATTTTAAATTAAATTTTATATGTTCTTGGTTTTATAATTTTTCTTTTTATTACTCAAGTCAATTGAATTTTACTACTTAGTTTGTAAGATTGTGAGTATTGCCCTAATATGGTTGTATATTTATATGTGTATAGTATTTTTTATTTTTTATTTTTTTAGTTATAAGCGGACATGTTATAAGTTTTTTTATTTTTTACTTTTTATTATTATTATTTTTATTGAGCTGATGTGTGCCAGGTTAGCTTTACAGAGAGGACACATCCCACCCATTTGAGTTGTAGAAAGCACCTCTCCCCGCAACTAGGTATATAACTCCTATTTGTAAACCATTTTAAATATTCTTCTTGATTATTTTTCTTCAAACTACTAATGGCTATATTTTCCTTGCTAACCATATTAACACTTAAGTGATCACTTTCGTGTTTCTACTTTTCACAACTATTCTTCAACTATCCCATGATGATAGGTGGAGTGTCCACTAGAAAAGTAGGGAATGTTTTGATTATTTAACATAATTCACTCTAGAAATACTCACCATGATTATGATTAACTATGAAAACCCACACTCTCAACGCATATCTACTGTTGTTTGTTTGCTTGCTTAGGATGATAACAAAACTGGGCTTTAAATACTTTCCCAAGCATTGACTTGTGATTGGAAGGATAGATTTCTTCTTTTGCAACAAATGGATTGAATTTTAGACCTTATTAGTTCATGACCTTACCAACTTCCCACACCCAATATATTGGTGCATCTCTTTCTCTAGACCAGTTTGATCCCTTGATTGTTCAATCGCATTATCGAGACTACAAAGTCTCATGAGAAGCTCGAAATGTCTTGGAACGTTGTGTCTCAAGACATTTACATCCAACAATAAAAATATCTTATTGATATACAAGCTATCAATAGTCATTCATGGCCTTTAATTGTTACATGTCCACACCCCGTCACTACGTACATAGAACCAGAGGGAACTTTCCCCAAACTTGGTCCCTTATCGAAAGTTAGGAGATAGAAAAACATTATTTCTATCCTCCTTAAGAGGATCAATTTTTTTTTATTGATTTCAAGGTTGATTACACCATCCCTCTTGATTTCCCTCCATCAACAAAGAACCCCATGACTTTAGCATGTAGTTCAAGCCAATCCTCCACCTCCTAGTTGATTGGGAGGATGTATAACCGCTTCACCCTAGTGCAATCCACTACCAATCTAGGAAAATTCTTCCATAAGTTTAGTTTATTTGAATTTGAGAAATATGTTAATTCCATTGCATGGCACTTGCCATCGCCCTTAAACTTAGCCTTGACAACTACCCCCCTACCTATGTTTAAGGAACACCTACTGAAGTTCTCAGGAAACATGATAATTTATATTAAAGAGAACCTAAATTCTTTTCAAAATCATGTTATAACATTGATGCAAATGGAAATTACACTTGCATGCACCTTTATGTCAATTCCCTCAAAGGGAGAGCAACAAATGACTTCTTTGGGGTTCCTCCCAAATCTTTATCGACTCAGGTTGAACTCTAGAATTGGCTTAAATATACCTTATGGTAAACCCCAAATCTTAGCTAATATACTAAAGACTTAAAATAACTTGACCTTTAACCAAGGGAAAACCATAAAAGCCTTTAATCTCCACTTTACCAAGATTTACAATCAAATTCCTAAGGTTATCAAGCCCCATAACTAGGGTACTCTTGTGCATTATTACAACCTTTGCCACTTTCTTATTCTCATTAATCGGAAGAAAATGACTAGATCCTTGTAGACCTATTTAGAATATGAGGAACAAACTCTAAGCACAAGATTTCATCTTGAGGATCCAAATAAGTAGGCTGATATGTTAGTCATATTATAGTTAAATCAAGACATGAACAACATAATATTGTCACTTGAGAGAAATATTATTGCCCCACTTACTCTTGAATCCTCCACACAAGACTCTCCTCGAGCTAAATCTCTATTTTTTTATTGTAAAACAATACTTAATCATTCCTTGTTGAAGCATTCAGCAAGTTCGATCGATCAACAGGTAGGCTAACTCATTGTGGTCTTTTAGTGAACATTCTTCATTCTTTCTTGGTGGGATGATTCATGTAGGTCCGTGGTTCTTGTGTTTTTTTCATCCTCTGGTAGTGGTGTTTTTGTGGCTCTTGTTTGTCGAAGCGGTTTGTTCTTGTTTCGGGAAGCAGACTGCTCCTACTACTGCTCTTATTACTCCTACTCATCAATCTCTCGATCAATCAATCGATCGGTGCTCTATATTCCCATTCCCAATGATGCCACTCATAAAAAAATTGATACCTTGTCTTTCTGTCCAAACCATTTGCTTCTCCGCCCTCATTTCCCATACTGAGATTTTGCTTCCAGAGTAAAGTTGGGTATAGTACGCTCCCAGATGACGGTATTCTTATTTCATGTGATTTATGCAAGGATCATTGTGATGAAAACAATTGTGAATTTAGAACAACCACAAAGGGAAAGAATATTCGGTAAATGACCAGGCATGACCATAACCAATCTAGATTGGGTTAATGAAAACAATGATATAGTTATAAACAATAGTAGTCCATTATATTAAAATAGAAACAATAACACTTCTTAGTTGACTCTAAACACCTAAAAACCTTCAAGCTCCACTTCAAAATAGCTTGGGACACACACTACACCTCATGACACCCAACAATCCCAGGATTTGACCACTTATCACTCTTTCCAGAAGTATAACATAGTCAATGAGTTAGAAAACATAAAATGTAGAGACACTTTGCTATACTTAGCATCCACGCCAGATTAACAAGAAAACATAAAAAAAATCTAAGCGATAAAAGCACAACTAAGTTCATGAGCTCCTATGGTGCTCTTGTGTACCAACCTAGTCATCAAAGCTAAGGGGGAGGCGCCATAAGATATTGTCATGGAAATGAATCAATCTTGAATCCTAGCTAATAATCATCCTTTCTACGTTTCTATGAAGAGAATGAACAAGATTTTGAATTATTGCCTAGTCAATGGGGATTTTGATCCCAATTTTATGTTAAAAGTAATTATGGAAGTGTTGTGTTTATTTTGCACCAATGATAAACCTAAAAGAATATTGGTTTTTAATAAGAAACAATATTTTACCATTGGTAATGTGTGGTTCCACCCAAAAATATTTTATTGAATGATCTTGTGACATGTGGACACATAAGTGGATCAAATCCCACCCCCATGTCCTCCTAACATTTAGCTCACGGGGGTGTAGATTGATTAGTGATTTGATTGAAAGTGAGATGATATGTTGTAATATAGTTCATGATTTCAAAACTCCCCAACTTACCCATGCCCCATGCTTATGGGTTTTGTGGATGCACCTAGGCGTATAGTGGTAGCAAAAAGGATTGTGACCCTGGACCCTATGTCACACAAGTACTAGCTTCATCCCAATTGTTGATTCCCATAGTAAAAAAATGATAATAAGTGACCATTTGTAAGATACCATTTGTGATATCAAATGTGTAAACCTTGTCTTATGCATTCATCCTAAAATTTGAACTACTTGCAATACCAAGATAATGGATATGGGCATAGAAACTTATTCGATCATCCTAGGTCCTAACTAGAAATCCTTAATGGATGGGTGCATTTCCATGGATGGAACATACATGATCATCCAAAAGGGGGTCAAGAACATCATCATACACCGAGCTTATTGAATCTCTCATAACTTTGAAATCCTCCCTGAGCCTTGTTTCAACTACATAACACCTTAGCTTGGTATTTATTCTATTCTTACAACAAACTCTAGCATGTGCACTTTGACAGTACATATTTTAGGGAAGGTAATGGTGTGGGAACCATGCTATACTCACATATGGAAAATTTACATAAATTTTGTTTTAGATTGAATTTTCTCAATACCAATAATGTGGTTGAATTTGAAGCCCTTATGTTAGGATTAGAAAATGTTATGAAACTAGGTCTAAAACACTTGATGATTTTTGGTGAATTTGAATTGGTCATCAACATAGTCAAAATAATTTATTACCCTGCCAATAAACTTCTAAAGCACTATACCTAGTTGGTTTGGGATCTCCTTTCAAATTTGGTGTCTTTAAATATGAATTTTATCTATAGGGAGCTAAATTTCATTGTCGATAATTTATATGATTAGGTTTCCTAACCTAACAAGAAGCTTATTCCGAAGAGACCTGATTGCACTATTGTATCCCTCTACTATCCCTACATCCTTGATAACATAGAATCCTGACAATTTTTCTGAGATGATGAAAGCATCTATGCTTTCACAGCAAATGAATATGAAAACGATGCAAAACTTGTGTGCCTTAAAGAGAACAAGCTCCCTAAGAGGTTATCACCTCTAGAGAACTCATTTTCTCGAAGTGATGTTGGGAGTAAATATTGTTAGGATTATTAATCCTCCCTTGGCCATACTTTCTATTTAGATTAATTTAGCCTAACTTAGGAACCTTAATTAATTATTTGGGTCCACTAGTACAATTGGGTCCACTTGGCCTAATGGGGCCACATGTACCAGTCACTAGAGTGTTGGGAACACTGCTAGAGGTTAATTTCCACTTATTGCATGTGCATGCATAAGTTTGGAGGTCTCCTAGACCAATCCCTACATTTTAGGAGCCACTGGGAGTCCTGACACCAACCTAATTCAGTTAGTTGGAGTTAGTACTAGTCAGTCTTAGTTAGCCCCCAGTTACTTTCAATTAGTTCACAATTATTTTGCTAGAATAGTCTTTGCATGGCTAATGCATGGCTACATGTGGAGTAGGTGCCTTTTCCCACCTACCACACTCAGTTGCACTGAGTTAACTAGCTATCACTTATTGATTGAGTTGTTGGACATCTGGGAGTTGATTTATTGGACTCTGATATTGATTGAGTCACCATGAGTTAGATGGCTAGTTAGATACAATCACATCCAATGGATAGATCCGAATCCATCCCTAATTTATTCAAATTCATTTCCTATGTAAACTATTGTAACACCGAATATTATTATTGTGAATGATACTATAAATTCCTAAGCAATACTCATCTATTTCCTATGTGGTTTGGTTTGTTTAGTTTGTATCTTCATTCTCCATTTACTGCAAACATTATTAGAACTATCTACTTGAAGATCTAAATGGCATTCAAATTATGATATGGTATCAGAGCCTTCTCAAATAGGTTTCATGCTTGTTTCTCCCCACCGAACATCAGAAGCAGTTGGGTTTCCACAGAAGTCCCCTATGATGATTTGCTAGCTCTGGATTTATTCAGAGCAACGAAGAGGGTGTGACAGACCCTGAAAACATGTTCATGTTGAGAGGAAAAGCATGATTCTAACAGTTCATATGTTTTCGTGTGTTTTGCAATAACAATTGACAGGTGCTAAATAGCTTGTGTGAAGTTTTTGCAGTCTTTTAGCCAGAGCAATTATGAGTTCTCAAACTCCTAAACCACAGATCCTCACAACTTCCAATTATCTTGATTGGAGGATTGATATGAAGCTATCCTTGAGCAAGCAAGGCTACCACATGATCATACATGGATGGGAATCTGAGCCTCATTAGCCAGTTGAAAGGAACAAATTTATGAACCATTGTGATGAAGCATATGGGTACTTATGTACTTATATATCTAGAGATCTCCTCTTCCACCTAGAAGGCTTCAAGACTCCTAGAGAATTTTGGGAGAAGATTGATATCTTGTTTAAAAAACAAGATGAGCTTCGGGGACACATTCTAGAGAATGAGTTGGTATCTTTACATCCCAGCAGTTTCGAGACTATTGATCAATTATTTACTAAATTAAAGTCTTTGGTACTTCAATGCAAACAATGCGGAATAGAGCGGAAGGATGAGCAGAATGTCCTTTCCATACTCAATAAACTAGGCCCTGAGTATTCTGTATTTGTTTCCATATTTCATTCCAAGCGGGAAAGCTTTCCTGATTGGAAAGTTCCTTCATTAGATTCTTTTTTCAAGTCCTTAATCAAGGAGCAAGACAAGTTGATGCGAATGGGAGTCATCAAGACCTCCAAAGATCAAGCTCTCTTAGTTATTGACTCTTCCAGAGCGCAAGCAAAGAGGAAATCAAATAAGAAGGAGCCAAAAGCAGTTGATTTGAAGCCTAAACAGAATCAACAAACTTCCAAAGGGGCCTTCAGCTCTAAGAAGAAGAAATTTGAAAAGAATTTATGTCCCTATTGTGAAAAGGGGTACTATCTTGAAGATCATTGTATGAGGAAGGAACTTGATGAAATGACAAGTCTTCTCAAGTAGCATAACATTGCTTCCCCAAGAGCAAACAAGCCTGATGAAGAACCATAGACATAAGATACTAAAAGGTGCCATGGTTTGAAAGAAACTATATTTCCATCCTCGGCATACATAACATATTCTGGAGCTTCCAACCACATGGTTGCTTCCAAAGAATCCTTCTCTACCCTCTCACTATCAAAGGGGCCTCACATTCACATGGGAGATGATTCCCGGATTCCAACAGAAGGATGGGGCTCAGTCAAAGCGAAGCATGGTGATTTCAATAATGTCTTATATGTGCCCTCCCTTGCTGCTAACCTATTATTTGTTTATTAGATGACTCATACATTCTCTCCCAAGAGAGTTACATTCGATTTAGAGACATTTGAGATTACAAAAAAATCCACTAGACAACTTGTAGAGAAAGGCATTTCAAATCACTCTACCAAAGCTTATGAGTTCTCACATTTCTTACATGCTTCTCCTCCTACAGCTTTATTGTCTCATGCTAACAACACCAGCAAGATTTGGCATGAGAGATTTGGCCATCTTAATTTCAAATATTTGAAGCTACTCCACAATGATAAAATGGTTGAAGGTTTTCCCTCCATCCAAACTTCCGATGGAGTATGTGTTGGTTGCTTGGTAGGTAAGCATCCAGAAAAGAAGTATGATGTTGGGAAGGGACATAGAGCTGCCTCTACACTTGATTTGATACACAGTGACGTAGCGGTACCTATGCCCACAAACTCCATTAATGGTTGCAAGTACTTCCTCACCTTTATTGATGATTGTTCTAGGTACTACTGGATCCACTTCATGAAACAAAAATCAGAATTTTTTGAGACTTTTAAAGTTTTTAAGGATATGGTTGAGAACAATTTCAATACAAATATCAAGTCAATAAGATCTGATAAAGGAGGAGATTACATCAAAGGATATTTCCATAGTTTCTGTGAATTAGAGGGGATTCGAATGGAACACTCAGTTCCATTCACACCACAATAGAATGGTGTGGCTGAGAGGAAGAACAAATCACTGAAAGAGATGACAACATGCCTTCTCCTTGCCAAACATCTACCTCCTTCTCTTTGGGATGAAGCAATAAATTGTGCTTCATATTTGCATAATAGGGTGCCCCAAAAGTTAGAGGTTGGGGTCACTCCATTTGAAGCACTGCATGGGTATAATCCCAATGTCTCTCATCTAAGAGTTTTTGGCTCTAAATCTTGGGTCAGAAACCACTTGATGAGAGGAAGGCATTCCAAGCCCAAAGTAGCAATTGCATTCTGTTGGGATATGCAAAAGATGCAAAAGCTTACAAACTGATGGAGGTTGCAACCAGAAGATGCTTCTTTGAAAGAAGTGTCAAGTTCGAAGAAGATCGGTTGCATGATACTCCTCCAGCAGCATAGGAAGGTATAACTATTTCTCCACCTATTTTTGATGATGATGATGTGCTACAGGTTTCAGATTCATATGAAGAAGATCACATTCAACATGATCCTGTTATTGAGACTAAATCTTAAGAGATTCCAGATTCAGATCTAGTACCTATTCCTAATCAGAATCCAAAACCCAGATGGGCTCAAAATCTTCTTTATGCAGGTGGAAGTGATGTTGGAGATCAAGAAGATAGAAGAAGAAAAAGGTCTCAGTATCAGAATGAGCATGTTGCACTATCTCTCACAGATTCGATCTCTATAGTATGGTACAACAAAGTTCCAGGTCGGTTCTACTTGATGATTGCGAATGATCAGTTACATGACTCACAGAAGAAAAAACTTGATCATTCCCTACCTTCACCATCCAAAAGAGAGAAACAGAGTCATCAGTTCAGAAGTACATTGAGAGGTCCATTGATGGACCACGCCGCGAATTTGCAATAGTGTTTTTTTCTCAAGTTATTTTTCTAAGGAGGAAGCTTAATTCTTCTAACTATAGCTTGCAATTTGTTATTTCTTGCTTATTTTTTAGGGGGGGGGTTCCCATGAGGTTTTCCCTTGTTTCCTCGGTTGTATTAAGAAACATTTTTTACTATATTTTAGATTTTATTTGGGTGACCTATGGTCTTGTTACCAGGGCCTGCAATTTTCCAAGTTAGGATTCAGGGGGGTGTTAGGATTATTAATCCTCCCTTGACCATACTTTTTATTTAGATAATTTATCGTAACTTAGGAACCTTAATTAATTATTTGGGTCCACTTGGCCTAATGGGGCCACATGTACCAGTCACTTGAGTGTGGGGAACACTGCTAGAGGTTAACTTCCACTTATGGCATGTGCATGCATCAGTTTGGGTGCCTCCTAAACCAATCCCTGCAATTTAGGAGCCATTGGTAGTCCCAACACCAACCTACTTCATTTAGTTGGATTTAGTACTAGTTAGTCTTAGTTAACCACTGATTACTTTCAGTTAGTTCAGAATCAGTTACCTAGCACAAGATTTGCATGGCTAATGCATGGCTGCATGTGGAGTAGGCACCTTTTCCCACCTACCACACTCAGTTGCACTGAGTTAACTAGCTATCACTAATTGATTGAGTTGTTGGACATATGGGATTTGATTTATTGGACTCAGATATTGATTAAGTCACCATGAGTTAGATGGTCAGTTACATACAGTCACATCCAGTGGATAGATTCGAATCTATCCCTAATTGATTCAAATTATTTTCCTATGTGAACTATTCTAAACCGGATATTATTATTGTGAATGATATTGTAAATTCCTGAGCAATACTCATCTGTTTTCTGTGTGGTTTGTTTTGTTCAATTTGTGTCTTCATTCTCCATTTACTACGAATGTTATTAGAACTATTTTCTTGAAGATCTAAATGGAATTCAAATTCTAATAAAGACCGTGTTACCCAAGAAATAATGAAGAGGAAAATAAGGGACACAATCTATGTTCATAATGGTACAAAGAATTAGCCTAAGTTCTTGAATATCTATACTCACTATTTGGATCTTGAGCAACATAAATTCATAGAGCTATTTTGTGAATTTCATGATGTATTCGCAAGGTCATATATTAAGCTAAGCAATTTTGATTCCGACATTAGTCGACAAGTCATTCCTATAAAGGAAAATACCACACCTATTTGATAAAGGGAGATATTAGTCAACCCAATGTATTCAGTTGTCTATATATGTATATTGTGTTAGAAGTTCCACATCAATTGTTGGTGTTAAGAAATGGCATCATATGCAGATAAAGGAGTTGAAAATCTAATTGTAAAAGAAATGTTTTGTGGAGTCAATTATTTTAATAAAATATTATTATTGGGCTCCTATATTCTCCAACATTCTCACAATTTTCTCTCTTGTTACTCTTTCAATCACATTTTTCTTCTCTTATTTTGAATATCTTCAGTTAGTCTATATGTGATATTATTGTTTCTGTCACAACAACTTTAGTGTGCTAAGTACTTTGCTTCATGGTGTTAAAGCCTAACCAAACGCATAAAAGTATCAAAATAAAACTTTTTTTTCTTCGGAATCTCCCATTGGATGCTTTCATCTATAACAATTTTCTATTCGTCTAATTTTTTCACTTTTCCTTATTAGTTCTTTTTTCAATTAGTATTTCCTTTGTTTATTTCTGCATGTTATATACAAAATTAACAATTATATATTGACAAAACAAAGCAAGGGTCCCTGATTCTTGAGAGAACTTGACTCACTCAGAACTTACTTCATATAAGAAGGAGGTTACAATCATAGGATAGCATTACCACCCCTTCCCATTTAATGTCACAAGAATTTGAGTTTGTTGATCTCGGGAGGCTAATTTTTTACATCAATAATTTCTTCATTTTCTTCATGGGTTATGCTTAAGATCTAAATAGATTTAATGGTTGCATTTAAAAAAAACATTTCCATGTGATCCTAAAAAATATTTACCTATAATTCCCATCTATTTCTTCTTTATCACCTTTTGAATCATCCAAAATAGATATTCTAATAAAAAATGATCCAATTTTCAAGTTAACATGCCTTTAGAAACCTTAATTTTTAGGTTGCCTTGCTAATGGAAATTTTTCCTAAATTTCATCTTGTAGTATCTAGGTATGTTTTCTTTGCAATGACACAAGTGTGATCAAATTTCCGAATGTTCCAAGAGAAATCTATGATAAATTTCCAAAAACTTATTTTTTTTCTTCCTTTTTAGGAAAGCAAATTGTACGACCAAACATGTGTCTAATTTTTATTTTTAGATTCTAAAATATTTACCACAAACAATATGGTCCATCTTATTTATGAGTAAATATGTAAAACTAAATATGTATAATTTTAATATTTAGATAATATAATAGTTTTATCCATAACACATGTTTGAGACTAGTAAAATACCCTAACTTTCATAGACAATAACCGCAAACTTATAATTAACAGTGACCTAAAGAATTTAACATATGTACCTTGATATATATATTCTAAGGGACCTTAAAATTTCACTATCTGAAGCATACCCAAAAAATCGTTTAGAGAAAATGGCTTTAATACCAGATGTTATGCACCAAATTCCGCAAAAAGCATAAAAATTAGAAAACAAGAGTAACCCAATGCCCTGAGAATAAAATAAAGAATTTAATAAAAAGCATATTCGAGGGGAAATCTCCTTATACAATATATCAAATGCATAAGACAAGATGATATGGTTATGAAACTAGGTCTCCTTGGTATATATAGGAGACAAAGGGTATAACTACAATTAAGGTCCTAGTTTACCATAAAATTAAAATTAAGGTACTATCCAAACCAATAAAAGAATCACTAATATAATAATAGAAATTTAATGTTACAATATATAGGAATTAACAATTAAAGTGAGTCAAAATCCAAATTATATATTCATCTCCCACAAGAATTACATTGGATAACTAGTAAACAAGTTTGGCATGGTTGAATTTAATCATCTATTTACCCCAATGGAATAGGATTTAAGCTAACATCAAAAGAAGGGGAGGAATTTGAGGATGCAGCTAAATACATACAACTTGTCTTGGAATCATATCTATCTAACCACTGCTAGACTTTATATTTCATTTGTAGTTGGAATTCTATCCAAGTTCATTCAAAAACCTTGTGAAGGAGAGTGGTGTGTTGAAAAGAGAGTTCTAAGATACTAGAAGGGAATTCAAGGCTTTGGATTCAAATTCTCTAAGGTGATTGATTGGGTATTCACATTTAGACTTCAATGGGGATAAGGAAAATGGATTTCTTACTTTAGGATAACACATGAGTCTTGGATCAACAATTATCTCTTGGATATCATGCAAACAATCCTTCCAATATATTTAACTAAAGAGGTAGAATATGTGGTTGGTGTAGAGGTAACAAAGGAGATTGTGTGGTTTAATAAATACTAGAATATTTGTAGCAGAAATAGGTGAAGCGCTACTCAAATTTTGATGGTCAACACTTTTGAAATCAAGTTGGCTAAGAATCCTATATTCCATTATCAAACAAAGCACATCAACATGAAGTACCAACTTATTCAACATCTTGTAGAGGCCAAAACCATTAATTTGATACATTGTTCTACAAGTGAGTAAACTGTAGACATATTCACCAAAGAGCTTGGGAGAAAAAAAATTCAATGTTCATAAATATGATTGGACTTACAAAAAAACCCCTTTGGATTAAGGGGGAAATGTGGGAAACCTAATCCTAGGGACCATGGTTACATTGTTAAAATATTTAATAAATTACAAGAAATATGAAGAGTCATAGGAGAGTAACAATAAATGTCTTGAAAGATGAAACCATAACTCACATATTCATGTATTTATATGAGGATCATGTTAATAATATTCACTTAAGAAATGGATTTATCCCATGCCTATCACACCATTTCCAACATTCAAAATTTAAATATGAGACACCCATTAAAAGTTTCATGATATCATTTGTGATTTCTTGAAAGGAAAAGCAATGCTCCATCTGAGTGATCCATCGAATTCGGTGAGATCAATTTTAGGAATCCTATACTAGGTTTGAGTCATCTTATCATGAACAAATGTAGTGGAGTGAGAATCATTAGGTTTGGATTATTCAACCCCTTTGGTCTGGGAATTCTAGTCTAGCTCTAGGTATCCTAAAGATGATAAAGGAAAGAGTGTTATGAAGTGGGTCATCTAGTGAGAAAGTGACTCCAATTTCGTAAGTTGGACATGAATGTCATCAATATTTTGCTAAGTAAATGAGTGGTTGTAGTCTAACTTATTTCTCAACTCATTATAAAGTGTTTCCAACCAAGAAACTTTGTGGGAGAGATCATCGTCTTGAGTGTTAGCCATATGGGGATTGGGTCCACAAAAAAGGGTTGTTGTGTGAATAGAATTCCCAAATTCTTGATACTACAAATTATGTAGGAAATTCATAGACCGGTCAAAAATGATAGGTCTTATAGGGTCCTAAGGACAAGGGAATGGCAGGTTCTATATCTATCTAATATACTTGCAAGGTCCAAGAGTAGTACTTTTCCTAATCTCTTAGGGCACTAAATAAGGAGGCTTGATTGTGCCCTTAGTCTTACGATGCAACTACCTAGGTATTAGAAAATAATATTATGGTAAGTGTTGTGCTCAGTTCCATTATAGTATCAAGATATTTTATTGGATTATCTAAGGAAAGGACCTATGATATGGTGTGGAACTGAAATTCCATATATAGGTGTTGCTTGATGCAAAAATAGTCAAAGGGGTGCCAACAAGGGTTACAAGGTTGTCCAACTAGGTGAAACCTCTTGTATTTCATATGTGTAGTTTTCCAATACAACCACGGATTTACTTGTTGAGCAATAGATCATTGTGTTATTTATAAATGTCAAAACATGTCTCTAGCCTAAGAAAATATAGAACTTTCAACTCAAAGGAAGCGCTCTAATACCAAATATCATGTACCTTAATAGAAGAACAAGAAATTCAAAAAAAAAAATCATAATAAAACAATATTTGAGAATCAAAATGAGAAAAATACCATATCAATAAACAAGTGTAGATTAACGAAATATCATAATATATATACCTTTATTAATGAAAGCAATGTTCACTTGCTTCTTCAAGGGAGCAACTTTCAAATAAGAATTGCTTTAATTACAATATATTTCACAAGGCATCTGATTACATTACTTATACTCCTTTACATAATTTCCAAAGAAGGAATTTCTAGTAGGTGGAACTTTCTGGTATGCCTTCTTAGTGAAGAAACTTTATAGTGGGAAGAACCTTCTAGTAAGTATTTTCTCAGTATTTCTTTTACACTATATCTACTTTAGGGACTTATTTAATATAGACAGTCTCAAGACATAGAAACATATATATACATAAGGGAGTTAGGGTAGGATTCAGATAGTCATGTGTTTAGAGATTATCGCTTTAGAGGGTTTGATAAAATAATCCTTTGGTAGTGTCCGTCCAAGCAAGGAATTGAACTTGATTTTTTCTAGGGTTCTCTAGTTAGGTTTGTTGAATAAGGGAATCCAACATTATCTACTCATAGGGTTTTCTTTTGAGGTTCATTCAATAAGAGCATACAACTTGGTTTAATCATTGGTTTGGGGTAAATCCACAAGGATGAGAAAATAATGGATTTTCCAAATGTTCAAAGACCTCATCAACCCACTTTGTTGAAATTTTCAAAATTGTAAGTTATCCCCACATCATTTTCTTCACAAAGTAGATTGTTATGTTCACTTTCCTCTTCAAGGGGGACACCTCCAAGAGAAAACATCCAAATACAATGACAATTATTGACTAAACAATAAATATCTTGTAACTCTATATATAATGTTTCAATAGCCAAAGTCCTAACTACATGTGGTCCCTCTATTAATGAGGGTCAACCACCTAGGGGCCTTTATTTAATAAAGTGGACCCTTTTGCATTAAGTAAATATCCACTAACTATCTAATGGGTCTATACATTAATAATGTAAGGGGGTTAGAGTAGGGCCCTAACATGCCCCCCCTTCAAAAGAAACATTGCCCTCAAGGATGGAGATAGGGAAACTGCTTCAAAATGGTTATTGGTTCCCAAGTATCATCCTTTGGCAAGGTTTCTTTCAAATTAATCAGAAATTCATGGATAGTGCATTGACATAGTTGATGCTACCAAGTATCCAAAACGTATTATGGTTGGAGCCAAATGTAGTCATTTTCATCAAATTCTGGTAATGTAGTTTGAATGTGACCATTCAAACCCACTACCTTCTTCAATCAATACACATGAAATACTAGGTGGATCTTGGAGAGTGTTGGGAGCATTAATTTGTAGGCCACCTAACCACGACGTTGAACAATATAATATGTTCCATAAAACTTTGGTGCAATATTTTGATGCTCTTTAACTTTGATAGAGGTCCACTTATAAGATTTGAGTTGAACGAACACATGGCTTCCTTATACAAATGAATGCCCTGAGTAGTGTTGTTATGTTTGTTGCTTCTTGTGGTTTTCAGCCATTGTTAAATTTTCTATAAGTGTGCAAAGAGTGGCATCATGATTATGAAGCAAACTACTGATTGCATGTACATTGGAATTACTTAGTAGATAAAAAACCACGGGGGTGGTTCTTGTCCATAGATTGCTTCATATGGTGTGATTTGTGTAGCCTTGTGATAAGTGGTATTATACCACCATTATACCAAAGGTAATCATTATGCCTACTAATTCTCCCTTTCAGATACAAAACATCTCAAAGAGGTTTGAATACACTTGTTGGCTACTTCTATATGGATGTTTGTTCGAGGATGATAAGAGGTTTTCATTTGTAACTAGGTGCCATGCAGTTCAAATAGTTCTTGGAAAAATTTGTTGGTGAATGTGGGGACATGTTCTAACAAAATTTGGGAAACAATTTACAAGGTGAATGTGTGTTGGAGAGCACAAAAATGAGCATATTTGGAAATTCAATCAACTTCCACCAAGATGACTAATTTGTTACTTTCTTTTAGAAAACAATAATAAAATACATGGAAATGTCGGACCAAATAATGGATGGTATTGGTAATGGTTGCAATGCTCTAGGAGTCTTTATTGTCTCACCCTTGTTCCTTTTGCAAGTGTAACATTCTGCTCCAAAAGTAAAGATATCATTTTTCATGTCTTCCTAGAAGACAAAGCGCCTAGCATGTGCATAATTTTTCTGAAATCCCGAGTGACATACGAGAGGAGATGAATGCAACTATGTTAATATTGTATGTTTTAAGGTAGAGTTAGGTACAATAAAAAATGACCTTTATATCACAATGTATGTTGCTTCCAACAGTAACTCTAGGAGAGTTGGGATCCTCTTGAAGGTGCTTGATGAGATGAGATGTAGCATCATTGGTTAGCCATTCTTTTCCCGCTTCCTGTAACCATTCGGGTACTATATAGGATAAAGAAAACGATGATCCCTATTCCTCGTGTTTTCATGATAAGGCATCTACCACAACATTGCCTTTTCCTTTTTTGCACATGATTTGATAATCATATCCAAACATTTTGGCAAGGAACACAATGGGTTATTTGAACTCAATATCCATAATAACAAGTAAGTACATATAAGGATAAATACTTATTATGCATATTGTATAACATTACTTATATTCATGATATACTTTTAGTGTATATATAATACACATATACGATAAATCATGCCCCTGGGGAAGGGATATTACAACTAATAATTACAATATATAATATTGTTTTATATACTTATATTGCAATGTAAATGATTGAGAACTATTGCTAATAGTAATATACTTAGGTATATTACAAATCTTTCCCCTTTCGAAAAGCTTTGTCCTCAAAGCACGGGAAATATATCCTTTGAATAGAATTAGAGCGTCTTCTACAACTGTTGCTTACATAACATGGCTGAAGACATGAGTCACGATATTATTCTTGAATCTCGGAACAGTACTGGCGCATCGAAAAAGAATCAATCCATCCTAAATGGATTCTTATTTGAATTTTTTGATGATAAAATTTGAATTCAACCTTCCTTTTCATTATGACCTTCATTGTCATTGTGTTTGAATTGTACAGATGTTTGGTTGTCATGATACACAAGAACAATATGTTGTTTTTTGCCAACTCCATTTTCTGTAACTAGGAAACCAATGTGATGTCCTAGTCCATGTATCCTTCATAAACTTTGGTTTAAACTGTCCATGATGAAATTGAGTTGACATATTGAAATTTGGCATTCTTATATTGATTGGTGTGATGATGTCTTCATTAGTAGTGGGTGATGGCACTTCAACCTTTATTAAATATGTTTATGTTGGCATGTCGTTGGATTGTTGTTAGAATGGTTTTTTTGGATGTTATTTCACTAATGAAACTTTATTTGTAGGAACACTTTTATTTTCAAATTCAAAATATTTTGTTGAGGATCTACAATTTCAACGTTTCAAAACTTCATTGATTCCACGAGATCAGTTAAGGTTTTCTTATCGACCATAAATATTTGTACATGCTTATGTTTTAGTTTCTTTATTTTTGTGAGTAGAATTTGACTATGATTATTTAAACAATTAATAACTGCAATGTATCAAGTAGGTATCTTGGCACACAAGATGCAAAGCATAAAAATCAACTAGTTTTAACTCGGAAATGACTAGTTTTAACTCGGAAATGACTAGTTTTAACGAGGGAATTTTCTATTAACCACAAACCTTCCCAAAACTTGCTAAATTGAATACAGAGGAGGAGTGAATACTTAGAACATATATGGAAATTATATGGCTATTATAATTGGACTCTACCTCAAGAGATGCACATTTAAGAGTGTGTCACACCTAGGTGGACCCTTTGGCAAAGCCAAAGACTCTAAGGCAATGATCCTAGGAATTACATGGTTTCTCCACTACTGCTGGTGCAATATGGAAGTATATGACTATAACTAAACTACCAAACCAACTATAGGACTGATCATACTCACCAAATAGATATTGTTTGGCTCTTAATAAAAATGAGGAGAAAATACACAACAATGGATAGTTTGACTAGTTAACTTTCAAGTCAACCCAAACAACCTTTTATACTTATAAAAATTAGAACTAGGGTTAGATATGGGTTTGAAATTGTCTCAAGAATCCATGGAAATTGGAAGAATCAAAATTCATTGCATATAAATAGGTTTATTGCAAGTATATTGAAAACTAATCGAATTGTGCATTGAAAAGAGCATAGGTTCAAATACACTTGAAAGAAAAACATGCAATATACAACATGGAAGTATTGGAATATGATTTATTAATAAAAATGATATACATTACATATAATATGCTTATTGGACCATAAAAAATAGCACAGAGGACGCAATTTCCCAAGCTTCCACCTCCAACAAGAAGAGTAACATGCGAAGCAAGAGATAGGTAAGATATAATTGAGTAGACTTGGGAACACTAACTGGAACGTGTTGGACCTGCAAATATTTGATAAAACATACAACATAATAAATTAGAAAAGTTGAATTCTATTCTTCTCATGATTAGTTGAAGCTTCAACTAGATGCTACACAGCAAGGGCACGTCTCCCAACAGATGACAAAGGGCACATATCCCAAGTATTGAAAATCTTAGATCTCTTCAAACACAATAAACACACTAAAAATGATGTGAATGTGGTGATCCCTTATTAATTTACAATTTCTTAGCTTCTTGAACAAGTTAACTTCATGGGGCTCATCTAATCCTCATCCAATGCTCCCTCCTTGGTTAATTCAGGACTTGCTACTTTTGGTGATGCTTTCCTTGCTTTCTTTCTCTTTCTCCAGTTTGCTTTCTTACCTTTGGAAACATTATGTTTTTTCTTGATTTTCTCTGCTTTCCTACTTTTTAGAAATTTCTTACTTTCTGTCTCTTTCTTGATTTTATGTACTTTCCTGCATTTGCTACTGCTTTCCATCTTTTTGTTTTACTCTAATTTTCTTTCAATTTCCTCTTTTGAGTGACAATTCAAAAGGCCACCCTTGTCTACTTATGTGCCCTCATGGCCTCCTTGGCATGTTCCAACTCATATCTAAATTAATAAAAATTAAATATTCCAAAAGAAAAATTGCATCTTTCAAATTTAATTTATCCCAAACAACTATAGTCCAAATTTATTCCTAGTTAATTAATTTAATTGTATAAAGTAACTTGGCCAAGGTTACTCCTTTATTAATTAATTTAATGATTTTCCACTAGAACCTATGGAGTCGAATGGGTTATTGGTTGTTCGATGGTGCTAACAAAGTGGTAGTAAAAAAAATAACTTTTATTTCTTTATTTCTTCTTGCAAATATCTTTCCTTTCATTTTTTTTCTTTGATAGTAAATATTATTCTTTCTTTTTGTAACTATCTTTGTCTTTCTCATTTTTTTTACTTTATTGTGTGGTAAATATTTTTATTTCTTTTTGTAAATATTTTTACTTTTTTTTTTCTTTTCTTTTTTACTTTCTTGGGTGGTAAATATCCTTCTTTCATTTTGTAAATATATTTATATTTTTTTCTTAAAATATTTAGTAATTGAATGGAACCATGATCCCATAGATTTTTTTCTTATCCTCTCGAAAAAATAAATTGACCACAGAGCTGAAAAATTGCTCTATACCAACTACAAGGAAATCAACGGGTTACTAGATCTTAGCATCCATAATAACAAGTAAATAAATATAAGGATAAATACTTCTTATTCATATATTCATATTTTATACCATTAAATATATTCTCGATATACATTTGGTGTATATATAATACACATATATGATAAGTGGTGTCCCTCATGAAGGGGTATTACAACTAATAATTATGCAATATGATAACTAATAATAGAAAAATATAATATGGATTTATATACTTATGTTGAAATATAAATGATTGAGAACTATTAATAATAGTAATATACTTAGGTATATTACATTTTTGTGACCTATTCTTGTTGTTCAGGAGATGACATCCTTTGCTCCAAAAAACCTTAAGGATATGGTGATATGTCTTGATCTAGAAGCGTCACTTTATGAGATACTATAGTCATGCGTCAACTACATGTAGGATGCCCATGATTTCTTTCTCATACGTAGATTTCCTCAATTACTTGTCACACAACTGCTTACTTGTGAATGATAGGGGTCTTCCTTATTGCATTAAAACTACACCCAAGCCTTTTCTTTAGGCATCACATTCCAATACAAAAGTCTGAGTAAAATCAAGCACAACTAAGACTGATGTGGTGCACATGAATTTGTTTAATGAATTGAGAATGCTTGTTCTACCACTTTGTTCCATGTAAAGAAATTTTTCGTGAGCAAGTTTGTCAATGGGGCTACAATTTTACCATAGTTCTTCACAAACTTCTTATAGTATCCTATAAGGCCTAAGCCGGTCTAAGCTCCTTAAGGTTTTAGGGCGGCGCCATTCTTGCATTGCCACAATCTTATTAGGGTCCATTTTCACCCATTTTTTTTCCAACAATGTGACCCAAGTATTCTACCTATAAGACCCCAAAGATATTTGGAGCGTTTGATGAAAATTTGATGGTTCCGAAGGAGTTGCAAGGCCTTATCAACATGTTGTAGGTGGGCATCCCAAGTTTCATTGTAAATCAAAATGTCATCAAAGAAAACTATCACAAAATCATGAAGATGTGGCCTCAAAATTTTATTCATTGGGATTTGAAAACTAGAGGGTGCATTATAAAGTCCAAAGGGCATTACCATAAAATCATAATGGCCTTCATGTGTCTAGAAATCTATATTTTGAATGGTGGCGTCTTTCATCCTGATTTGGTGGTATCTTGAAAGAAGGCCGACTTTGGTGAAAATTTTATCCCCGTGGAACTATCCAAAAGATCATCAATTACTAAGATGTGAAATTTATATTTTATGGTCAACTTATTGAGGGCATGAAAATAAGTTTTCCAAGTACCTTCTTTATTTAAAACCATGACCACTGGGGATGAATGGGATAGTGTTGGGAAAAATGACTCCTGCCTATGATAAATCCTAAATTACCTTTTCAAATTTGTTCTTTTGTGGGTGCTTATATGGCCATAGATTTGGTAGTCATCTTCCAAAATTCAAGGGATTACCATGATCATGCTCTCTCTAGATGGGTGTAAACCCTTTGGTGTGTCAAAGACTTGTTGATGGATTTATAAAACACTCTATAAGTTGGGATGGATTTTAGGTGTCGTATTGTCCAAAGCCTAGATGGCATGGAAGTGAGAAATAATTCCAAAGTGAGATTTCTTTAATAAGTTTTCCATCCAAAGAGAACTTATTATTTCAATTGAGTTTCCTTAGATCCATTTGAGGGTGTGAGTATGAGAGTCCCAAGTAAATATAAAGTATAATTTTTTGAATTCCATGGTAATTGACCCAAATGTGCATAGCCATTTTTCTCTAAAACTATATCATAGTCACCCACGTCTATGGAAAACATATGAGTTTTGAGATGATAATCACCTAATTGGATTTTTATATTTTCACAACAACCCCCAAATTTATTCATCCCTCCATTAGCTATCATAATTTGAAATTTGGGTACTAGGTGGACATAACAATGGATTTCTTTAGCCAATTGTTGGTGAATAAAGTTGTGGGCATTGTCACTTTCAACCAAGATTACCACTTTGTGATGCTTGATGTAACCCCACAGCTTCAAGGTTTGGGGGGATGAAATATCATATAAAACATGAAGAGAGATGAGTGGTTCTTCTCGATGGACTTCGGTTTCCACTACTTCTTGCATGGTAGGAGTTTGATCAATAGGCTCAAACTTAGTGGTGTCTTTCATAATGATGTCTTCAAAATGGGTAGGAGTTGTCACATCAATGTAGAATAAATTTTTATATTTACATTTATGACCTGGAGCATGATTTTCATTACAATTATGGAAACACCTTATCTTTGTCAATTTTCCATTTCTGATGGAGACAACTTATCTACTTTTAAAGGAACATAAAGATTTTTGATCGATGAATTCACCTGTGTAGGGTTTGAGTGGGAAACGAAAGAGGGTTGCTGGTTTTTGAATTGATCATTGTCTCTATTTCTAAATCCCTCTGTGATGTCTCCAACTAGGTAGTAGGATGTTGCATTATGAGTTATGATTTAATTGCCTCGTTGAGGCCACTAATGAAATATTATTTATAGAAATAATATGTTATATTCTCTATATGGATGGCTAATTGCTCAAAGTCTGTGACTGATCCTATTCGGCATAACTTGGTAAGCTACCCCAAATAGTGAGGATCTCTCTCATTGCTCATTGATAGCTTTAACAAATGGACTCCAAGCAACTCGGTACCCATAGGACTTTTTATGCCACTCACACCATTGTCATCATTCTAGATCCAAATACAAGACCCCCACCTTAAGTTTCATTTTTCCATTGGTAAAACCATGAAGGGTGATGTAATGTTCCTTCATTGTAACACATCCCGATGGGTTATAACCATCAAACTTGTTTAATTCTATTTTAGGGAAACGATTCTAGAGAGTGTGGTTTATTGCTACGAGGACCTCAAGGAGGTTTTTGTTCTTAAATAGTCCTTGGTGAGGCGCTTCTTCTTAGTGTGGGTCATTTTGTTTTACATTCTCATGTTCTTCTGCATGTATATAACTAACTATCAAATATATCAACTTCTTATCCAACTTCTTCTCCCAATGATCTATTTTTGTATCCAACTTCTTTTCCAATGCATGGTCCCAACTATTGATGGTTTGTTGAATGTGTTAAATCTAGTCATTAAAATATGTGTATTGAGCTTCTAGGATGTCCAATATATTGACAGTAGAGTGGATGGTCATATTTTTTGGGGTGTTGGTGTGAGGTGGTTTATAAGGATCCACCATGGGTGGGATATGTTAGGTCCTCGGGATAAGAGAGTGTCAAGTGCTATAACTCTATAATATATGTGCAAGGTTCAATAGCAATACTCGACCCAACATCTCAAGGAAATAAATAAGGAATCTAAACCATCCCCTTAGTTGTATAACTCAACTACCCATGTACTAGATAGTGATCACCCCAAGTGTTGTTCTCGGTGTACTATAGCAATAAGATGGTCGATTAGTTTTATCTAAATTTGGTTCTAGATATACCTAGGGGAATTCTGATATACCCAAGGGTATGTGGAAGTGAAATTCCATATACAAGGGTTTTATGATGTAATACTACTTGAATGGGTACCAACTTAGGTTACACAGGTAACAACAAGGGGTTTAAGTACCCTTGTTTTTTATGTGTATGCTTCCCCAACAATGGGATTACTCGTTGAGTGACATATCTTTGTGTTATTTAAAGACACTGTAACACATTTGAACAAACAAAAATGAGCTCTCTAACCCCAGAAAGATATCTATAATTACTAGAAAAAAATTACTTTTCAAGGTAGGGTTTGAGGCCAAAATTTAGAAATAAAACTTGATTTGGAGATGGTTTGAAGGATTCTATAATTCTGAAATTTCTACATATATCAATATAAAATTTTGTTCTACATTAGTATAATATGTCTATTCTATAATTCCATAGGTTTCATTGAATCCTAATGTGCCACATGTAAAAATTTGGTTAATTTTCCCAAGACTTTTTTATTTTGGATTTCTTAGAAGGGTGCACTAGTATCAACCTTCCTTGCATCCCATTTTTTAGTTCCATATATGAATTTTTTACCATAAGTCCTCTACTATGTCTTCTTTTCATTATAGCTGGTAACACTTAATTTGGTTTTTTAAAACTTTAGATATAAAATTTTTACCCAAAACACCTATTTAAGGATAGTTTTGGGCCATTCAAATTGCGTAACTTATACAGAATGTGTATCCAAAATAGTAGCGATCCATAAGATAAAACTTAGACACAAGTTGCTTCCCTATTTCCTTTATGTACCTTTCAATTTTTGGACCCTAAAACTTCACCAAAAAAAAATTGGAGCAAAAATGCAAAAATGAATCATTTGAAAGAGCCAAACCCTAGGTAAAATTCCCTGAACTTTGACAAAGCACATATCCAAAATGATAGCAACCCAGAATATAAAATTCATACACAAGTTACCTCTGTATTCCTTTGTTGTACCCTACAAATTTCGTATCTTAAAACAATGCATAAAAAAAATGCAAGATGACTCATTTGAAAGAGCCAAACCCTAAAATATTCTTCCCCTTTGGCCCAAGAAAGAGCATTCATACCACTTGTAATATTCTTAAATAAAAAAATGTGGTGAAAATATAGAAAAATACAAGAGATAATAGATAAAATATATAGCTATGTTCACTTGCATCTTAAAGGGGGCAACCTCTAAGAGGAAATCGCCATATACAATGATAATTCTTGACTAAACATTACATATCTTACTACTGTTTACATAGGGTTTTAATAGCCAAAGTCCATCTACTTATGGTCCTTATATAAATAAGGAAACCACCTATGGGATTTTATTTAATTTTTTTCACGTCGTTCACAACCTCAACAATTGTGGTCGAGGCTCGCTACATCCACATCAACAATTCTAGGTGGCCCACCCGAAGGGGCCTCGCCTCATCAACTCCAGTTTTGGAGGATCCTAACCCCAAATGACCCAAAGAGTTGGATTCACGATAATTGAACATCTTACCTCAATATCAACTATCTTTAGAATAAGAACTCAAACAAATTGTGCTACCCCTCAAGGCTAGGGGATTTTATTTAATAAAGAGGTCCCTTTCTCATTAAGTAACTATCTACTAACTATCTAATGTGACTTATGACCTTGTACATCGATAATTTAAGGGCGTTAGGGTATGGCACTAACATACATTGTATCTTGTGGAAAAGATTATAAGTGGAAACAATTTTTTTTAGGGAAAATGAGTTTGATTCATTATGTGATTAACCTTCACAATTACATTGTAATCTAGTTGCTAATCATTTTCTTATTTAGGATACATTTTATGAGTAATAACTTCTTATACTAATGTGCCTTGCCTTGAAGAATGTCTTCTTTGATCTTATGAATGGAAAATACAATCTTTTTATGAGAAAAAAATACTAACACACATGCCTAACTTATTTAGCTAACCTATGGAGTATCTAATCAATGCACCTAACCCGCTTATATAATTTGCATGCCTAATACACAAAAATACCTTGCAACTAACCCAAATAGATATTACACACACCTAACCCACACACTTGCACCAAATACATAACCCACACTTGTAACCCATGTAGGGAATCCATGAGCTTAATATATGCACCTAGCCCACATACATAGACCATGTGCCCAACCCATTCACCTAAGCTACACAACTAACCCACATTGCCAAACCGTGCACCTAATCCACACATCTAATCCACAAAGATAATGTTGGAAGACACATAACCCATACACATTAGTTGCGCACATACCTACACACTAATGCAAATAACACTTTATGGCATCTCTTGGAGTTGAAGGTTTTACCAAATTCAGTAAGGAGTTGATTTGGTCAATTTTTGCCCCCAAAACTCTTTAACCCACATAGTCAAACTGTGCACCTACTCCACACATCTAATCCACAAAGATAATGTTGGAACACACATAACCCATGCACATTATTTGCGCACATACCTACACACTAATGCAAATAACACTTTATGGCATCTCTTGGAGTTGAAATTTTTACCAAATTTAGCAAATTCAGTAAGTAGTTGATTTGGTCAATTTTTGCCCCCAAAACTCTTTAACCCACATAGCCAAACCGTGCACCTGCTCCACACATCTAATCCACAAAGACAATGTTGGAACACACATAACCCATGCACATTAGTTGTGCACATACCTACACACTAATGCAAATAACACTTTATGGCATCTCTTGGAGTTGAAGGTTTTACCAAATTTAGCAAATTCAATAAGGAGTTGATTTGGTCAATTTTCGCCCCCAAACTCTTAATTTTGGATAAACATCTTCAAGGTTTGAAGCTAGTTTGAGTTATGAAACTAATATATTGATATTTTAGACAAATTTTGGATAAGCATTTGAAGCTCATTTGAGTTATGAAACGAATATATTGATATTTTAGACAAATTTTGGATAAACATCTTGAAGGTTTGAAGCTAGTTTGAGTTATGAAAATAATATATTGATATTTTAGAATAAAAAAAAGGGTGATTTTTTGAATTTTAGAGTATGATACTTGCTCCTAGCAATTATGACAAACATAGAAAATGATGTTTTAGATATAGTGAGAGGAACTTGCATTTATTATAAGTCAAATGGCATAATTGATATGAATAATTGGAAGATACCGGTAATATAATTTATTTTGTGTCCTCGGTTACTTTTTTCAGGAAGAAAAAACCCTATCCTTGATATTCATTAATCTAAATCAAAGGGCATCTGATGTGCCTTCCCTTTATAGGGATACATACAAGATAAGTCTATGAGGATATCCCAACTGCATATACCATGAAAGAGTCCCAATACATAAGTGCAGGCCCGAGGGGTGGACAAACAGAGCAACAACCAAGTGTGAAGCCATAATCAGATAGGGGAAGAGACCAGCTCAAATAATCCATAATCCATAACATTTCGAGAAAACAACTGCCGCATAACTGCTATCAAAAGGTGCCCGCTCCATAACATCAAAGAGGTGCATACATAAAAAAGGAGATCCATCTCCTGCACCAAGCTCAAAAGAGCTGAAATGTATCATAAGAGACCAAAAGGCCATCAATAAATTCAAAGTATTTACCACAACCTGGAGCCAAAGTGAGGGCATATTTTGATAGACGTCTGCGAGCTGGTTGTGTTCACGGAAGATATGGCTAAAGGAGAGGTGGTGGAAGCAAGAGATGAGTCTTCTTGTGTCCATACACCAATGACAGAGGGTAGGTGGATTCAGGGCAGAAATACCCTTTGCCCAGCTAATGATGACAATAGAGTCACCAAAAATATTCAATTTTGGTATCCCCATTGACAGAGTAACATGCATAAGAGCCCACAACGCAATCAATTCCGCTTTAGTATTAGTGCATGTCCCCGCCCCCAAAGCAAACTCAAACGAATGGGACTCATTCAGGTAAAGACAGAATCCAACCCCACCATAACCTTTGGCAGCTGCCCCATCAAAAAATCCATATGGGGAGACGAGAACAGGATTGAGTCCAATAGCTCTTGTTTTTTTTACTTTTGAAACAACAGGCTTGTACAATTGAGAAATATACACAATTTGCTGGGTAATACTCATGAGAAAGGGATTTTTCCCTTCAAAGATGGCCTAGTTCCTTTCTTTCCAAACAACCCAGATAGCAAAAAAGGGAAGGTAGCAGCAGACTGAGTGCTTGGAGAAACTAGAAATCCAAATGCTCAGGAAGGAGTTGAGTTTATTAGAGTGCCGAGGAGGAAGAAAGTGATAAACATCACTCATGTAAACAATAGCATTCTTCCACACTATCTTCACCAAAGCCACAGAGAGCACAACATCCAGCTCCTGTCCAACCTCGCTTCTGACGATTTTCCCAAGTAAGTATCTTATTAGCCAAAGCTAGCTAAACAAAACAACTGATTTTCTTCAGAAGAATGCCAGACCATATCAGAGCTTGAAGAGGGCTGCCAATTGGAGGGGAAGGGGAGTATATAATTTTATCATATATCAATTCAGCAGTTACAGATCCATCAGATTGGTTATAATCCCAAACCAATTTATCAATGCGAGTGTTGAGTCTGATCCTTGCTCCTTCCAAACTGCTCGTATAGTTTTCCCAAAGTAATTTCCATTCCCATCGATATTTAAATCTTCTACTGTGTACCAATAGGGGTGTTGTCCAGGTATAATGTTATGTGCCTGAAGCGCTAAATGATGCCTGAACTCCTTGAGAAGGCGAATAAGTCATGAAGGCTTAATGATCACCAAATTTGATTTTTGTTTGAGCCAAACCTACAACAAAAGTTTACATGACACATGGATTCCATCATAGTGTTGATTTTTCCAAAATGTGAGTGATTGTTATATTGAGGTGATTTTTTTAAGTGCTTTTACATTAATTGCTACAAATTTATGAGACTTTTGAAACTTCACGTGTTTGTATCGAGTTTGTCATACAAATTTTACTTGGAGTGATTTATTTTAAAGTGAATATTTTTTCTATAATATATTTATATTTATTATTTTTATTAAGTTTTATCAATTATCTTAAAATTATATTTATTATTTTTATTAAGTTTTATCAATTATTTTTTCTAGAAATTATCTTAAAATTATCAATTATCATCATTTTTAAAGATGATTTATTTAACATCTTTAAACTTTAATTTTCAATTATCATTACATTTAAAGATGATTTTTTTTAAACATTTTAAAACTTTAATTCTCGAGGAAGGATTTTAATAACTGTTTGAAAAAATATTTCTTAAAACATTCTTCTAAAAACTACCATTAAAGTTATTTTGGTATAAATTTTTTGAAAGAAATATTTTGTAAAGAACATAATTCAAAAGATAAATTGTTGTATTATTGGTTAACTTCTTCTCTATATATTAATTATCACTTATTAATTATATGTCAAATTATAAATTGATCTACTATTTACTCCATTATATTTAATAATGTAGTATTCATAATCTTATGTTATATCATATAAAAGATTGCATACCTCGAATGCTTCATGATGTCACATAATACATCTCAAAATTAGTGTTCAAAATATGATCCCATCTCTTTCTTACTTCTCTATATATTAATTATCACTTATGAATTATATGTCAAATTATAAATTGATCTACTATTTACTCCATTATATTTAATAATGTAGTATTCATAATCTTATGTTATATCATATAAAAGATTGCATACCTCGAATGCTTCATGATGTCACATAATACATCTCAAAATTAGTGTTCAAAATATGATCCCATCTCTTTCTTAGATTATCATTTTGTCAAGAAGTAACCTGTCTTTTCACTTTTCAACTACATTCCTTCATATTTGCATATATAGTTTTGTCTGGATATATTAAAAAAATTCCACGATCTCTCATCATAGAAACAAAAGAGGTTTCTTGTCATTCTGAATTCATCATCTTCAAAAATCTCATATTCATGTTATCCACAACATATCTATGGGTGTATCCTGAAAATCAATAAACATAATCATCCTACTGGAGTTGTTGTTGTTTAGCCCATTTAATGAGCCTTTTATCATTGACTTTGTTTGCTACATCCATTTTCAGAAACTAGACCCATCATGTTAGAAAAACTATTGCATAAGGGTTGTGAAATAGTATCCAGTAAGTGCTTGCTTTTAAAAAATATGTAATGTCTCTTTTAACACAACTTTTATATTATGAAATATACCAAGTTCCTTCCTACATTAGAGCTCTTGCTTTTGTTAAATCACCCGTAAGACATTTCTTTTTCTAAAGATATGTTTTATTTCCATTCTTTCTATTTACTCTATAATTTTTTTTTCACACCAGAAAAAATAGTTTTATCTTTTATAAAACTGTGTCATAAAAGCGACACCACAAAATATACATAAGTATCTGAGTTTAGTAAATAACATAAAGTCTGAATGGTTCCATGATCATGGACAAAAAACTAAAGCACTAACAGTGGCATAGTATGACAAAATAAAACATGATAAAAATTCATAGATAGCAAACGAGTCCATATAGAAAAAAACAAAGATCCATCAACTAATATTTATAGAACCCAAGTCTGTCATAGTGCCTTCCACCTGTTCTTCCCAAAAGATCCTTCCTGGTCCCATACCAACAACATTTTTGGATAGTTACAATTAAAAAAATTGGTTGCCGGCTGCTGGGCGCGCGCGTGAGCAAGAGAAGCTAGGGTTTTCGTTGCAGGTGCAAGCTATGGCCACCCCTGGGGCTGGGGATCCCCCTCCCCCCCTTCAGCTAAGATGGACGCGTTTAGAAGACTGGTCGCCAGCGGTGGCAAGCGGAAGGCTCATCCCTCAGTCCCGAAATTCATCAAAAAGCTCGAAGAAATCCCTGAAATCGCCTTGCCAGAGACGACCTCAGTAAAGATTTCCCTCACTCTATCAGAAAGAGGACTAGTCGGCCAATTCATGGGGCTCTGGCCCTCAGCAAAAACCACCGACGACTGGATCCAAAGAAATTGGAAGCCCCATCTCAAGCAAGGAGTCACCTGCTATCCCCTGAGCAGTGGCTATTTTCTGTTCGAATTCATAAATAAGGAGGATAAGGATCTCATTTTCCGAAACGACCCATATTTTATGGGAACCCAAGGGTTGTACCTGAACCGGTGGACGCCAGATTTTGACCGCACGGTGGACCTGCCCAAGGAAGTTCCAGTATGGGTCAGGCTCCCCAACTTGCCGGTCCAGTGTTGGAACTTTGAAGCCCTGCAAATGATAGGAAATGGAATTGGGAAGTTTGTTGACAAGGCAGACAACAAATCCATTTACAATTGTGCCAGGATCTGTGTTGAAGTGGACCTGGAGGCAGGGCTCCCGGAGGCAGTGAAGCTAACGGTGGGCTCCTGGACTCACTATCAGAAAGTGGACTACGAACACCTCCCATTTAAATGTAGATCCTGCCAAGAACACGGGCATTTCCAGAGAAACTATCCAAAGAACCAAACCCAAGAGAAGGAAGATGCAGAAGGATGGAAAAAGGTGAAGAAAAGCAAAGCAGCCCCAAAAATCAAAGATCTAAGGCCTGCACAGTCGAAGGATCAGATCCCAGTGCATATCATCCCACCGAAGGAGACCATGAATGAAGCTACAACAGCATCAAAGGAACCTGGGAAAGGAAGCATAGAGATAAATTCCCAATCCATTCCACCTCTAGAAAACCCGACTAAGGATAAGAGCGCCCTGTCAAAAAAAGAATCTTTGAAATCAGATGATGAGCATATCACCATAGGCTCTGAACCCGGAGCTGATTCAGATGAGGGGGCCACAAAGACCAGCAGCTCGGTTGGAACCCCTGAAAAGACTCCAAGAGGACGAAAACTAGAATGTAAAAAACGGGAGGAGAAATCGTATAGGGATGTCACAGCAGGAGTCCAGCAAACCATCCTGGATATGATGGAAACCAGATCTTCAAAAAAAGGCAAGGCTTCGAAAGGAGCCACCCCCCCTCCCTCCGGATCTTAATGCAGTTCGTCTCCTGGAACTGCAGAGGTATGGGAAGCAAGTCTAAAGAAGAAGCAATTAAAGACCTAGTAAGAATGAACTCCCCGGAGATACTTCTGATCCAGGAGACGAAGATGGAGGAGCCTGAGACCATCCAGGCCAACAAAAGGTTTTGGAAAAAAGGAGAGGGTAGAGCATTCAACGCTAGGGGAGCCTCAGGACGTCTAGCCACCTTCTGGAACTCCACTAATCTCGACCTGGTAGAGGACCATAGCACCATCCATTGGCTCTTCACGAAGCTGCAACATCGAGACTCAGGGCACCAAATTAGCCTCTTCAACATCTACGCCCCGGTTCTCCTTACGGAAAAAAGAGAGTGCTGGGACACGCTGAATGCCTTCCTGTCCACTAACCAGCAGGACAATATCGTTTTTGCTGGTGATATGAATGTAACTCTTGCCCTCTCGAAAAAAAAAAGGAGGCTCTCCGGCAAGAGATCCGGCTTGGGAGTGGGTTGAAGATATCATTTTGTACTGGGATCTTGAGGACATCAAACCCAGCAAAGGTAAGTTCACCTAGACTAATAAAAGAGTGGGACCAAGGCACATTGTAGCCCGGCTGGATCGCTTCCTTGTTCATTCCTCCTTCCTCACTCTTGGGCTCTTCGCATCTTCTGAAATCCTCCAAGCCTGCACCTCAGATCACAAGCCAATATCCCTTACCTTGTCTCTGGGAGAAAATCTGGGCCCTATCCCTTTTCGATTCAGCCCACTCTGGATCTCCATGGATGGCTTCCACGATATGGTCTCGAAAACCTGGCAAAAATCAGTTTCTGGGTCACCTTTCTTCATTTGGGAAGAAAAGTTGAGAAGGCTCAAAGCATCCCTTAAAAGTTGGGCCAAGCTCCTGCCCTCGCCCATCATTGAAAGGAAAGAAGCTCAAAGGGATCTCGGCAACCACCAGCTGCTAATGGAGAACACCACGGTCACCCCAGAGTTGCTTGCTATTGAGTTCGACCTGCAAAAAGCTCTTCACAAAGCGTTGAGAAGAGAGGAGCATTATTGGCAAGTGAAGGGGCGTTGTCTTTGGCTCAAAGAGGGCGATAAAAATACATCATTCTTCCACAAGCAAGCAGAAGCTCGGAAGAATTATAACAGCATTAGAGAAATTCAGTATCAAGACCAAACTTTCAACAAAATTGAAGAGATCAAGCAAGCTGCCCACTCCTTCTATAGCGATCTGTTCACAGAAGATCGGGTCTCTTCTCCTCGGTTGGATCGCTATCCTTTGAATGTCCTCCCCAAGCTAATCAAAGAGGAAGACAATAGAAAAATGATTTGCCCCATAACGACTGAAGAGATCAAAAAAATCCCTTTATGGAATGAATCCTGACAAAGCTCCTGGGCCTGACGAGTTCATGGTCAGATTCTTCATTGCATGCTGGGACATCATTCAGAAGGATCTGGTCAAGATGGTGAGGAAAACCCAGAATTGCAGCAAAATAGGAGGCAGCACCAACTCCTCCTTCCTTGCGTTAATTCCCAAAGAGAAAGGAGCCCTAAGCTTCTCCAGATTTCGGCCTATCTCGCTCTGCAACACGGGGTACAAAATCATCACTAAAGTCATTGCAAACAGAATAAAAAACGTCCTTCCCAGGATCATTCCGGAGAATCAGGGGGGCTTCATTAAGGGCAGACAAATTCAGGACAATATCATCCTGGTCCAAGAAGCAATTCACTCAAGCTGCCAGCGAAAGGAGAAAGGTATGATAGTTAAACTGGACCTCGCTAATGCCTTTGATAAAGTTCGGTTAAATTTTCTTTTTGCTGTAATGTTCAATCTAGGCTTTCACCCCCAGCTAATCAGCTGGATCAGAGCCTGTATCTCGGGACCTTGGATTGCCTCCTTGGTAAATGGGAGACCAGCAAAATTCTTCCTCGCCTCTAGGGGACTTAGGAAGGGCTGTCCCTTGTCCCCTCTTCTCTACGTCATTCAATCGTCGGTCCTTAGTTTCCAGCTGGATAAGTGTCTACAGCAACGCTCTCTAGTGGGGCTCACAATTACCCCTAGAGTGAAAAAAATAAACCATGCTCGATTTGCTGATGATACCCTTCTATTGGGTCAGGCTAATCTCACCACGGCCAGATCCTTCAAGAGAGAGTTGGACGCCTACACAGATATTTCAGGTAGTGAAATCAGCTTGAGGAAAAGAAAAATCTATGGCTGGAACTGCCCCCCCATTGAAATGGCAGATATCTCTAGAATGTTGGAAATGGAAGGAACCTCCACGTGGGACTCCATAAAATATCTTGGAATTCCACTTGTAAAAGCTTCTCCCAGAAGGAGTCTTTGGATGCCCTTGGTGGACAAACTCAAGGCCAAAATTTCAACTTGGGGGGCTTCCTGGTTAAACAATGCAAGTAAAACTATCCTTATTAACTCTATTCTAACCTCCCTTCCTCTCTACCAGGCTTCAATCCTGTTAGCCCCAAAAGGAATAGTGAAATACATAGACAATCTAGTGAGAAAATTCCTGTGGGAAGGGGGAAGGAATAAAGGAAGGAAAATGCACCTAGTCAGCTGGGATAAGGTCAAAGCCCCCAAATGGGAAGGAGGGCTGCAAATCAGAGATGTGGCCACTCAGAATTTGGCCATGGGCGGCAAGATCCTGTGGAAAATGATAAGAGGTAAAACAACCTGGAGCTCCAAAGCTTTAAGAACAAAGTACTTCAGAGGACACAAAGAAAGGTGCCTGGATAGCCCTCCTAGGACTAGGAAAGTCTCTCTTATTCTTGCTCTTTGTCTTAAATCCCTTGATATGATTACCTCCCATCTTACTTGGATTCCAGGAAATGGCTCTAAAATTAAGTTCTGGGACGATTCCATTCTAGGGCAGCCCCCTTTAAAAGACCTGGAAGGATTGGAGAATATCAAAAATTGGCTTCATTTGAACAGCAAATTCACCCTTTGGGACTTATCCAGCTGGAGCCCGGATGACTCTTGGACCACTTGGGACCTGGGGGCTGTCCCGCAAGCTCTTGAGATTGAAGCTAGTTCCCTCTTAGAGGCTCTTCAAGGTCTCTCCCCAAATTCTACTAAGATGAAGGATAAAAGAGGCTGGGGCTCCTCCTCAGGCCTTTACAGTGCAGCTGCTGGATATGCAGCCTTAAAAGCCATTCCTTGGGCAGCTCCGGATCCCTCTAAGTTGAAAAACCTCTGGATTTTTCCCTCTCTTCCCAAAATAGATCACTTCTGCTGGTCCCTTCTTCATGACAGCATTCTAACTTGGGACACCCTTTTGAAAAGAGGCTAGGAGGGGCCCTCAAGATGCCCTCTCTGTGCCTTCCATGAGGAAAACTAGACCCACCTTTTCCTTCAGTGCTCCTTTGCTCTAGATCTCTAGAATATCCTTCTTGCTCAGTTGAATCTGGCCCCTCCGCCTTCCATCTCTTCTTTGTTCGCCTACTGGTTCGATTATGCTCCCTTTTCCTTCTCCGGACTGAATTTGTTAAAACTTTGCTGGATGTGGGTTCCAAAAATTTACTGCTGGAAACTGTGGCTGGAGCGTAACAATAGACTCTTCAGGGACAAGGCAGCTTCGCCAGCCCAAGTTGAAATCAAAGTCAAGGTGTTGATAGGAGAGTTGGTAGCCTCTAACTCTAATTCCACCAATGAAACTAGCCTAGACAAAGAGGAGTACAGTTGGTTTCATGGGCTAGACTCAGCCCTTCTTACCAGAACCAAAAACTATGTTAAGCATTTCTCTCCGTGGGAAATCAGGCTAGAGGATCAATAATTCATAAAATGGAGATCCTCCCTGAACAAGCACACTCTGTAGGTGGATGGGGCCTCGAAAGGGAACCCCGGCCCCACGGGAAGTGGAGGAGTAATTCTAGACAAGTCTGGGAAAATTATCCTCAAATTCGCTTGGGGGTTGGGTCAAAATTCCAATAACATTGTGGAAATTCTTGCCATTTGGCAAGGTCTGATTCAAGCCAGAAGTCTTTCCATCAAAAAGTTGGCTATCATCGGGGACTCATGAATCATTATGCAGGCTCTTAATCTGAATAAAGCCCTCAATGGTATGGGTTTGGCCCACTATCACCAGAAAGTTATTTCCCAGCTGAAAGCCTTCGAAGAGGTAAAGTATTTTCATGTCCTCTGTAATCTCAATCAAATTGCAGACCATGAAGCCAGTGTTGGAGCCTCCTTAAGCAAGGGAGTGATTATAGTAAATGGAAAATAAACTCATGTGCCAATCCCATAGTGCAGGAGAAGAGAAGGTTTCAGGCTCTGCCTATGAAAGATCTAAGTATATCAAGATTTCAGTCAATGAAGACTCTCTTTTGGACCCACGTGCAGATTGAGGATTTTGAGGATCTGATAAGTACAGAGGTAAGACAAAATATTGCCTCGTGACCCATGTTTTCTATTCTCATGGCCTGCAGTCACAGAAAATGGTCTCCAATCGATGTCCACCTAAGATAATTGTATCCAGCCAGGAGGATCGAGTGCTATCGAGTAGATTCATTCAAAGCCTCTACAGAAATTAAGAATCGGGCTATATCAGGAAGAATCCTCCAGTTTTATGTGCACTCTTCTCTGTCAATTGCTGAAGGAAACACTGGCAGCTTTCAGAAGTCGTGTAAGAGTAAGAAGTAGCAGATTGAGACTAGCTATGCCAGCAAATTCATCCTCAAATATAGAGGCTCGTCTCTCTCATATTCAGTCTGACCTGGATGAAGTTAAGTAAGCAGTTCACAAGCTGGAGTCAAAGAAAATAAGATTGCAAAAGATTGGAACTAGTCGCTGGGAGTGCATGAACCAGGAGCTTAAAGAGATAAGGGAAGAAATTTTCAAAGATAATATGTCCAACATGAAGGATCTGGCAAATTTCTCAGGTGGAATTGGGCACTGTCTAGCTGAGCTGGAAAAGAAGGTGGATGAAATGCTCAAGGAGCATGGAAAGTCCCCAAAAACAGAGCGTTGATGCTTCTTCTCTTTGCTTGGATTATCTCTGCAATTCTAGTTGCACTTCTATATTTATGGTCTGTATGAAATGCTATGTCTATTCAGAAATTCTCCAGAACTTTTGTAAAAGGGTTAGTGAGTATAGCCACGCCCGTAACTCTGGAATCTAGGCATATGCTAAAATAGAATCTTTGTGTGTAATGCTACTGGCAGCTGATTATCCAAATGATTAATATAATAGGCCTATAACCGTTTTAGTATATATAAAAAAAACAGCCTTTTTGGATAGTTCATGCGCCAAAGTATTGAACTCTCTGTAGACATGCTGAAAAGTCACTAATTTGAAGTGTCCTATGAGATCTTTCACCCACAATATCCAATGTTATGGCTCCAGAGATCGAATGGAGTGTTTTCCCAAGGCCCAGTCAATAGTCACCAAAGAGTCACCCTAAACATGAAGCTCATGATAATTCTTATGTAAAGAAAAAAGTAGAAGTCCCCAAAGAGCCAACAATTCATATTTAGTATTGGTGCCACTACCAACGTCCATAAGCATCCTGTATGATAAAGATTCATTCACCTAAAGCACCATCCCAACACCACATCTTCCATCCTTGGCCGTGGCATCGAAATAACCAACCATCTCCATCCTTGTGTCAGGTGGAGGTCGTGGTGGTCTGGTCACAGTAGATTTCCCCCACATATCAAGTAAATGAGGAGATGTAATAACTCTTTTGATGATGGTAGTTGTGATAGTGGCACATTCTAGAAACAAAAGTATTTTCGGGCCTTCCAAATCTCCCACAACAAGAGAACATGTATTTCCAATGAGAGTCTGGTCCTTTCCATCTAAACTTCCAGATTATCAGCTAAATTAATGAAGTCCCAGGTCCATGAACATCTGAGTAAACGACATAATCCCTGACCAGTGCTGTGGAAAAAGGTGCAGCGACGAAAATTGTGATCCACAAATTCACCAACTGTGCAACACAATAGACAGACCCCTGGTCTAACATGACCCTGCACCTGAAGAGCATCCCATGTGAGGATTTTTCGATTTAAATCTAGCCAACAGAAAAATTTGACTTTGTTTGGTATTTTAAGCTTCCAGAGGGGTTTATGCCATCACAGAGTGACTAGTGGATCTCCAAGCTTAAGTATTTCCAAATACGCCAAGTCAGCCTGAACCATCCCAGACAGAGATTTTATGGTCCAAACAATCCTATCCAAAGCCGGGTGCAATGAAATTCCAACAACATATAATTGCAACACATAAGTATCCCATTCGAGGGCCAAAATATCAATAAGTCCAAGGTCAGTCGAATAGAGACACCTGGAGACCAAGCCACCCAGACAAACAAAAACTTGTTTAAGTAGCATCAAGTTTCTACTATGGATCCAAACAAGCAAAGGGTTTGAGAGAGTATAGTTTGGCATGCCCACAATAGGATCAAGTCCTATAAAGATCAGGTCCCCCCTACCTGCCAGCCATCAAATATTAGGCACAATATAGGGAAGAGTAGAAAGAAAAAATTTCCAAATCACTGAGGACACTGTCGAATAGTGCTTCTCCCTTCACAGCCAAATGTCTAAAGGCAATCTTGCCATTTTTTTAGATCTAATAACAGTACCCCACAGACCAGTGTTTGTTAGAGCCCTGCATAAACTTTTTGCACCTAAAGATAAATTAAAGCTCTTTAGATTCTTAATGCCCCAGCCTCCCCAACCCTTAAGGCGAGATAGAGATCGCCAGCTGGCTAGATGGTACTTTTTACACTACAGTACACCCATCCAGAGGAAATGAAAGAGGGAGCGCCGCATACCCTGAATGACCTTACTTGGAATGATGAAGAGGGAGAACCAGAACACTGGGATTGATTGCAAAATGATAGTGGCAAGAGTAACCCTTCCGCTCAATGATATCCACCTAGGAACCCAACGACTGATTCTACTCTATAATTTCTTTGATATCCAATGCCAATTAGCAATGCAGTAGCAGTTCGACTTGAGGTGAAAGCCAAGGTAAGTGATTCCATCGTCCAAACTCTTCCAGGAAAATGTAAAATGTTCAGAGATATTATTAACAGTGGCAAGAGTAACATTGAGAGAACCAAACATCGACTTTTGAGGGCTGATGGACATCCCTGTAGCCCCGCAGAATAAATTAATTAAAGACTTATAATGAATCCATTCCAACAAACGACCATCCCCAAATATTAAAACATCATCGACAAAAAGGATATGGGTAAGGAATAATGAACCAGATAACTTGATGCCTTTAATATTCTTCGATGACTTGGCTTCACCGAGTAAAAGGCTAAGTCCTTTTACGATTAAAAGAAATAAATACGACGACAATGGCCAACCCTGATGAATGCCCCTGGATCCCCTGAAAGACTGAGAAGGGGAGCCATTGATAAAAACGATGTAATTTGTAGTGTTACACACATCATAATCCATTTTACCATGCCAAATGGAAGACCCACCTGCAACATCATGAGTCGGAGCATGTTCCAATTGACTTTATCGTACGCTTTCTCAAGATCAAGTTTCAATAAGATGACATAAGAGTGTTTAGTTTTGGCAGAGTGCATAACTTCTTGAACGATACCCACCACGTCCATAATGTGTCTATCAGGCAAAAAACCAAATTGCTCTGCAGAAATATGTTGGCTGAGAGCTGTCCTATGAATTGTATATTATAAATTAATAATATAGTATAACATAATTTCATTAAACCAAACATAATCGTCTCAATAAGTATGGTCATATAAAGCATTCCTTATCATTCAATTAACATAGAATGAAATTTTCATATATATTTTTCCATAGTCATCTGGTTGCTCAAATAAAACTTACAAATTTCTCATTTTTTTAATGTTGTATTCCATTTTCTTCATGTTGTACTCCATTTTGTCATGATTAAAAAACTATTAATTTTATGCACTACTTTGTTGTCAACATTATAAAATGTGCTCTAAAAGGGCCAAAAATAAATTTGTTGGCTTTCTATTTTCTAAACCAAAAAGTTAAGTTGAGTGCCCAACTCAAAAATGGGCTCATCACGTATGTATATATGTGCCTACTTTGGTGGGGATCAAAACTTAAGAACCAATATTTCATAGAGAACTATATGTCTTATTAAAAGTTTTATTAAATTTTATTAGTTTAAAGAGCTATACATGTCTATAAGTTGGATTTTGTTATAGAGTAATAATTGATATGAATTAATGGATACTTTATTTGAAACTACCACTATAATTACAATGACAAGATTGTTATTCTCCAAGAGACATGTAACATAATCCACTAGTAATATAAAATTTCGGTATATTATATTTAGAATGGAATACTAACAACTTGGTGTGTTAGAGGACGTATTAAGTATTTAGTTTTTCTTAACTTTATGAAAAATAGGCAACAACGTTGGATGGTTCTCACAAAAGACAAGTATGCACTACGTAGATTGCAGATTCCATCACACTATATAATGACATTAGAACATGCCCATGGGTTTTGAAATATACGTTTTGGACTAAAGTCTATTTAGATGGTCCCTTTTAGTTTAGTTAGTGTTATTAGGTGGACTTGGATGTATGTATTTGTACATAGGCCAAATACAAATAACATGACCATAGAGATTCCCAAGTTGCCAGACACTTTTAGTTTAATTAGTCTTATTAGTTGGCTTTGGAAGTATGTATTTGTGTATAGGGCAAATATAAATGAGATGGGTATATATATTTTCATATGGTTAAGTTCCTGTATCTTTATGGTATGAGGCAAAATAATTTGGTAAAAAGTGTTATATTTGTGTTGTGGTGTTGGATTGGTATGATTTGATATTCGATAGTGATAAAGTGAAACTAATGTGAATAATTGTGTTGGTCATTTACAACTTTATCATTGATAGGTAGATAAAAAAAACGAGGCAATGAGTTTTATTTGAGGAATTTGTGTTTATGTTGAATTGTTCATATAATGAAAGAGATATAACTTTTGTTTTTACAATATGGAAAATTTTAAGGATCTATAAGTTTATAAGCTTTGGTAAAATGTTTGCTGAATTTTTTTATAAAAACAAGATTTTATATAGTTTATGGAGAATTTTGGAGTAGCCCATAGACTAAATTTCACCACTTAAATTTTCCCCACTTCACAATGGGTGAGAAATGATAATAAGCCATGTGAGTCTATAAAAACCAAAAGACATTTGAAGATAAAATAATCATCAAATTATAATTCATTGCTCCACAATCTATAGATTTGTTGGTGCCTAGGCTATGGTGGTTTAACTCCATGCATAGTTGGTGAGAATAAACCCAAAATTGGCCTAAGGGTAACCTCAAACCATTTGATAGATTAATGTACTTAGGGAAACTGGTGTACCCAACTTCTATTTGGAGGCAAAACTTGTAATAATGGTGTATTTTTGTTGCTCGTAGAGCCCATAAATTTAATCGTAAGAGTTTTTTGTATTCTTTATGGATTTAATTTTATATATTTAATTCAACTAACATACTGTTCATGGGATTGCATAATGTTCATGGGATTGTTTGCTTAGCACACATGTTTTCAGACCTCATGATGACAAGGTATCTCCCTTATCTAAACTAAATTATGCTCCAAAGTTTAGTTCCCCAAACTTTAGAACCACCAAAACTATTGTTAACACTAAAGCACCAAAAAAACATATCAATGTTTCTCAAGTGCATTAAGTGCAATACATCCCTTGCAAAATATTTGTTTTGTAGGAGGGGTCTTGTGGAGGGATGTGCTTTCAAAATACACTTAAAAGGCATATGTAATAGGAGGTCACTTCAACCAAATTTCCTTGTAAACAAATTTGATTGCTTGAGATTATTTATTGTACACATTGAAAGCCATGATCTCTATATTTACCAAGCTCAAATTTAAATGGCAAAAATCACAAGATCACCTCAATGTACCAACTTAGTGTTGTTGAAGTCATGTAATCATTTTCAACGTCACTTTCCTTGCACAATGTTATACTTTTGCAACAACTTGCAAGGAGTACATTGATGCCTTTGATATATTTGTTAATATTTAGTTGTTTAACTTCCAAGGTTATTATTGGTTCTTTGATTAGCAATTTCACCACCATATCGTCCTAAAAATCATCTACAATGTAGTTGTTTTTCCATTCTAGGAGAGATCATGTTATATGGATTACTATATCCCTCTTTTGTCCTATGAAATTTGAGAGCTAAAATCTTGAGATCAACAAAATATTATTTTTGCATCTTGCCTCATTCCTTGAATTCCAACTAAACTCGTGCTTCCCCTTTCAATCCTTATAAGCAAAAAAAATCAATGTGTTTTTATCCAACACAATGTTAATGTTATTTTTCTAAATACATCACTGTGTTCCATACCAATTTTTTTTCATATTGTTTTTTCTTCATTTCATAGTTTCTTTCATTTGTTCTCTTGGAGTATTAAAATGTGGACTCAAATGTTGAAACTACTTAAGAGTAAATTCTTTGAGAGTTGCGAAAAGCATGCTAAGTGGTTGAGGTTTTATTTGTGTCCACACCTCGACAAAAGACATCAAACTCAAAAGAATGTTCAATGAGATCCTAGGCCAAAGCTCCTACTATGATAACAAAACCTACCAAATCCGTTATATGTTGTGGTAACCCCAATTGACCATGCTAAGTTGTAGATTAACTTGATTTCCTGAAAAAAAATATTTTAGCATTGCCATGTTTTATGTCTTCTTCTTCTTCCTGTACTTTGGGAAATATTAGAGGTTCAAAACTCCTTTTTTTTTTTGAAAAAATAGAAGTTTCAATGTAGCCTTCATGGAAAAAGTTGATGATATGTTTTTTTTTTCTTGTCGTGGCTATTGTACATGGCCGATTTTTTAATTATAAAATTATATACATATCATTTATTACTAGATTATAAATGAATCATTTCATTTTCATGGCCATTGAATCTCACAAAATAAACTAGGGAGGTTATTGTAATGATCGATTATAACTTATAATAGAGAGAGAGAGAGAGAGCGAGAGAGAGAGGGAGGGAGAGAGGGAGGGAGAGAGGGAGGGAGGGAGAGAGA
>LPNX010232808.1:115119-130239 GCA_001517045.1 Pseudotsuga menziesii
TCATCAAAAGAAAAATGAAAGAGGTAACATCATGTTGAACTTATGCTTATATTGAGAGGGCTGGGGTGAATCAATATAAGATATTTTCAACTTTAATAGAGAATTCATCAATAATTCATTAACTTTTAAATAGTAATAAGATATAAACCAAATAAAATTAAACAACATTTAATGTGGAAACCCTTTCGGGAGAATACCACAAAAGCTTATCTTTATAAATTCATGTAGACACCAACCTACTCTTACAAATTTTGTAGGCACCGACCTACAAGAGACATCGATACCCTCAACAAATAAACAACTTAGAAAGATGTAGGCACCAACCTTACTTATGTTTGTAGACACTGACCTACTGGAGACACCAATCCCCACTACAATTTATTTGTAGGAACAAACCTAATTCTAAGTTAACAACTTCTTCAAATGCATTTCATTCACAGGTCCATTTGTTGCTTCTTGTATTCACTAGGCTTGCTTGTGACTTCTTCCTTTATTAATAGATATGTTTGTTTCTTTTTTCTTCACTAGGATTGTTTGTGACTTCTTCCTTTATCATATATGCATGTTTCTAGAACCCTAGATCAAATATTCAATTCACTTCTTGAATGATCTTCAATCATAACTCCTCAACCTTTTTCATGAGCATTATTCTTCTTGAGTGATTCATCTTATATATGATGATATTACAATTGTTCTCACTCACACACACTTATTTCTAAAAATACTATTTTCCTTTTATACTCTACCTTATCTGAAAATTCATGTTCATTTGAAAAGACACGACTTTCATTAATTAAATAGTTAATTTCCCTCCTTTTTTTATTTTAATCCATTTTTTAATGTTTACATGCACCCCCTTTTAAATACCATGGGAAAATACCACTTTCACTTTTTAATCCACTTTCACTTAACTTCACTTTTTATCCCACCTTCACCTTTTTAATCCACTTTCACTTTTTAATCCACCTTCACCTTTTAAATCCACTTTCACTTTTTAAGCCATTTTCACATAACTTCATTTTTCATCCACCTTCAATTTTAATACACCTTTTTCACATTTTATTTCTTACATACATTTTACCTTTGAATACTTACATTTGAATATTTTCTTTTGGCGTCAATGAGAAAATATATTCAACAATATTCCCCTTTGTCATTGATGGCAAGACATACTCCTCCTTTCTCCTCTTTATTGCAATAATTCCCCATGTCTGCAACTTTCCCCTTGTATACAATTCTTTGTCAAGATTCCATATGCTAAGCTAGATATCATTAGTGCTCAATCCAAATTCACAATAGTAGCATATGTAAATCATTGAAAGAAAAATGATCACAATATAGACACAGTATTTATCCTGGGAAACCCTCAAGTGGAAGAAAACCCGGTAAAACTTCCTCCGTATAAGATGTATAAGATATAACCCCAAAACATGTATTCTCCTCCTTGTTTTTTTGTCTCTCTATCTCTCCTATGCGCTACACAAGTGAATAAGTCTATGTTATAATGAGGAACACCACTCCTCTAATTATACACATTATGTCAATTGAATTTTACCCTAAACAAGTCATCCCCAGTTAATTGACTTGTTCAATTTCACCTCGGAAGACTCAAAACAATATTTTAAATTTTCATTAGGGTACTATTGATCCGACTTACAATGGAGGCTTACCTCATGACTCTATGATGACCAATTACAATAATAACATCCCTATAGAGGAATAATAACATCTCCCTTGGGGTACATCAGTAAAATACATTTATAATATTCATTGAAGTTACAATATTTCAACAATCGCCCTTAACGAGAAGGGTATTCGACTGACAACATCATCATCAACTATAGGAGTAGCGAGAGAGAGTATCTTCAGCAATATCGAGGTAATACATCTATACGTCATAGGAATTTTTCACAATCAGTAACTGGAATAGTTACTCTTCAATGTCTTCATCTTTTGTAGCACACGATCACTTGATCCTTTTGCAGCAACACTTCGATCTTTCAATCATTCATAGCAGCATTTCGATCTTCTTGATCCTTTGCAGCAACACTTCAATATTCTTGATCCTTTGTAGCAGCACTTCGATCTTCTCGATCCTTTGCAACAACACTTATATATTCTCAATCCTTTGTAGCAACACTTCGATCTTCTTGATCCTTTGCAGAAGCAATTCAATATTCTCAATCCTTTACCGCGACTCTTTGATCTTCTCGATCCTTTGCAGCATCGCTTCGATCTTCTCGATCCTTTGTAGCAGCACTTTGGTCTTATTGATCCTTTTTATGCCACACTACCTTCACTACACATTATCTCTTTGTGGGATGATTAATCCCTATCACTTTAGGACATAGGTCCAAGGATGATGCAATCCTCCATCAGCCTACTCCCCCTTAACGAGGAGGGTCCATAGTATCGACCAACTAAATCGTCTACAACCAAGTGTAGATCTCGTCCACTTGTGAATGTAGGACATGTCATCCGTAAGGACTCAACGCAGACCATCCTCATCCTGTTAGAGCTAGCACCACTCCAAGCGAGTGTTATACTATGAAATCTACATATACATGTAGGCATACTCTCCATACAAGAGTATTTCCTATAGATGTAGATCTAGACCACACCTAGATGCAGGCCCTCATCGTAGAACATACTCAGTGTGAAATCTAGGACCACTCCATGCATGTGTTATGCTACGACGTCCGTGAGGACTCATCATAGAGAATCCTTAGCACTAAAGATAGGACCACTCCAAAGCGAGTTTTATTCTCCATGTAGGTATACTCTCCATGTGAGATTCATGTCTGCAAAGGAGATATCGACTTGTTGTAGGTACAACAGATCCCATGTTATTTTAACATGGGAGCCCAATCACACATATGAAGGTAACTTGGTAGGATCCTTCATGACATTGTAGGCTTCTATTACATTTTTTTGTCGACTCTTGGGATATCCTAACTTAACCAAATTTCCAAAAAACATTCATGCTTGACTTGTTTGTTTTAAGTTGCAGAAAGATTGGTTTTGTTTGGAATTGTTTTGTCATCCCGCATCCCGCAACCCACAAGTTGCGGGATGCGGGATTTTTTATTTGAATATTCCAATTTTTCTCTTTTAGTAGCCCGCATCCCACATATGCAGAATGCGGAATGCGAGAGGTTTTTTACATATGCTTTCTTCGATCTGCAATCCACATCCCGCATTTTGCGGGATGCGGGTTGCAGAGTTGTCGTTTATTATTTGTTTGGTTTGCATGTGTCCGCAACCCACATCCTGCAAAATGTGAAATTCGGGGTGAGGAGTTGATTGAATAAGCTTTCACTATTTTGTGGTTCCACATCCCCCATCCCCCAAAATGCAAAATATGGGTTACAGATTGATTAATAAGGTTTTCGAATTTCATGCTTGGTCCTGCATCCCGCAAAACCTGATCCTGAACGTTCTTTTCACACTAATCCTACGGTCTGTATTATTACCCATGAATTATAAATATGGTGGTCTTATTTATGATTTTTTCACTGTTTTAACCATGGTAATTTGCTCTCCTGTGTGAATTTACATCCAGATTTTACCAAGCGATTTCGACAATGTTCACTACGGTTTCAGGATGGTTATCAAGTCGCTTTCTAACAATTTGAAATTGCTTACTGTGCTTCCTTTATAATTCGGTTTAATTACTGGTGTCAGCACTAAAACAGGACATGGAAACATCCAAAACACCCCGTATTACCAAGAGCAAAAACCTCCAGAAAGATATGTTTACGAAAGACCCGAACTTTGGTGTCTTTTCTGACACCAGTGGCCGAGTGTTTGAAACCTACCAGTTGGATTGGTCTCGGGTTTATTCCATCTTTGATAATAATGACCTTTTATAATTCCAGAGTAATAAACTCGTTTATAAGAGAAATAGGGACTCTGTCCTTCATATGATTGCTGCTAGGGAAAATGATTTTGATTCATTATGTGATTAACCTTCATAATTACCTTGTAATCTAGTTGCTAATCATTTTCTTCTTTAGGATACATTTTATGAGTAATAACTTCTTATACTAATGTGCCTTGCCTTGAAGAATGTATTCTTTGATCTTATGAATGGAAAATACAATCTTTTTATGAGAAAAAAATACTAACACACATGCCTAACTTATTTAGCTAACCTATGGAGTATCTAATCAATGCACCTAACCCACTTATATAATTTGCATGACTAATACACAAAAATACCTTGCAACTAACCCAAACATATATTACACACACCTAACCCACACACTTGCACCAAATACATAAGCCACACTTGTAACCCATGTAGGGAATCCATGAGCTTAATATATGCACCTAGCCCACATACATAGACCATGTGCCCAACCCATTCACCTAAGCTACACAACTAACCCACATTGCCAAACCGTGCACCTAATCCACACATCTAATCCACAAAGATAATGTTGGAAGACACATAACCCATGCACATTAGTTGCGCACATACCTACACACTAATGCAAATAACACTTTATGGCATCTCTTGGAGTTGAAGGTTTTACCAAATTCAGTAAGGAGTTCATTTGGTCAATTTTTGCCCCCAAAACTCTTTAACCCACATAGCCAAACTGTGCACCTACTCCACACATCTAATCCACAAAGATAATGTTGGAACACACATAACCCATGCACATTAGTTGCGCACATACCTACACACTAATGCAAATAACACTTTATGGCATCTCTTGGAGTTGAAAGTTTTACCAAATTTAGCAAATTCAGTAAGTAGTTGATTTGGTCAATTTTTGCCCCCAAAACTCTTTAACCCACATAGCCAAACCGTGCACCTACTCCACACATCTAATCCACAAAGACAATGTTGGAACACACATAACCCATGCACATTAGTTGTGCACATACCTATACACTAATGCAAATAACACTTTATGGTATCTCTTGGAGTTGAAGGTTTTACCAAATTTAGCAAATTCAATAAGGAGTTGATTTGGTCAATTTTCGCCCCCAAACTCTTAATTTTGGATAAACATCTTCAAGGTTTGAAGCTAGTTTGAGTTATGAAACTAATATATTGATATTTTAGACAAATTTTGGATAAACATTTGAAGCTCATTTGAGTTATGAAACGAATATATTGATATTTTAGACAAATTTTGGATAAACATCTTGAAGGTTTGAAGCTAGTTTGAGTTATGAAAATAATATATTGATATTTTAGAATAAAAAAAGGGTCATTTTTTGAATTTTAGAGTATGATACTTGCTCCTAGCAATTATGACAAACATAGAAAATGATGTTTTAGATATAGTGAGAGGAACTTGCATTTATTATAAGTCAAATGGCATAATTGATATGAATAATTGGAAGATACCGATAATATAATTTATTTTGTGTCCTCGGTTACTTTTTCAGGAAGAAAAAACCCTATCCTTGATATTCATTAATCTAAATCCAAGGGCATCTAATGTGCCTTCCCTTTATAGGGATACATACAAGATAAGTCTATGAGGATCTCCCAACTGGATATACCATGAAAGAGTCCCAATACATAAGTGCAGGCCCGGGGGGTGGACAAACAGAGCAACAACCAAGTGTGAAGCCATAATCAGATAGGGGAAGAGACTAGCTCAAATAATCCATAATCCATAACATTTCGAGAAAACAATTGACGCATAACTGCTATCAAAAGGTGCCCGCTCCATAACATCAAAGAGGTGCATACATAAAAAAGGAGATCCATCTCCTGCACCAAGCTCAAAAGAGCTGAAATGTATCATAAGAGACCAAAAGGCCATCAATAAATTCAAAGTATTTACCACAACCTGGAGCCAAAGTGAGGGCAGATTTTGATAGACGGTCTGCGAGCTGGTTGTGTTCACGGAAGATATGGCTAAAGGAGAGGTGGTGGAAGCAAGAGATGAGTCTTCTTGTGTCCATACACCAATGACAGAGGGTAGGTGGATTCAGGGCAGAAATACCCTTTGCCCAGCTACTGATGACAATAGAGTCACCAAAAATATTCAATTTTGGTATCCCCATTGACAGAGTAACATGCATAAGAGCCCATAGCGCAATCAATTCCGCTTTAGTATTAGTGCATGTCCCTGCCCCCAAAGCAAACTCAAACGAATGGGACTCATTCAGGTAAAGACAGAATCCAACCCCACCATAACCTTTGGCAGCTGCCCCATCAAAAAATCCATATGGGGAGACGAGAACAGGATTGAGTCCAATAGCTCTTGTTTTTTTTACTTTTGAAACAACAGGCTTGTACAACCGAGAAATATACACAATTTGTTGGGTAATACTCATAAGAGAGGGCTTTTTCCCTTCAAAGATGGCCTAGTTCCTTTCTTTCCAAACAACCCAGATAGCAAAAAAGGGAAGGTAGCAGCGGACTGAGTGCTTGGAGAAGCTAGAAATCCAAATGCTCAGGAAGGAGTTGAGTTTATTAGAGTGCTGAGGAGGAAGAAAGTGATAAACATCACTCATGTAAACAATAGCATTCTTCCACACTATCTTCACCAAAGCCACAGAGAGCACAACATCTAGGTCTTGTCCAACCTCGCTTCTGACGATTTTCCCAAGTAAGTATCTTATTAGCCAAAGCTAGCCAAACAAAACAACTGATTTTCTTCGGAAGAATGCCAGACCAGATCAGAGCTTGTAGAGGGCTGCCAATCGGAGGGGAAGGGGAGTATATCATTTTATCATATATCAATTCAGCAGTTACAGATCCATCAGATTGATTATAATCCCAAACCAATTTATCAATGCGAGTGTTGAGTCTGATCCTTGCTCCTTCCAAACTGCTTGTATAGTTTTCCCAAAGTAATTTCCACTCCCCATCGATATTTAAATCTTCTGTTGTGTACCAATAGGGGTGATGTCCAGATATAATGTTATATGCTTGAAGCGCTAAATGATGCCTGAACTCCTTGAGAAGGCGAATAAGCCATGAAGTCTTAATTTTGACTTTAATGATCACCAAATTTGATTTTTGTTTGAGCCAAACCTACAACAAAAGTTTACATGACACATGGATTCCATCATAGTGTTGATTTTTCCAAAATGTGAGTGATTGTTATATTGAGGTGATTATTTTTAGTGTTTTTACATTAATTGCTACAAATTTATGAGACTTTTGAAACTTCACGTGTTTGTATCGAGTTTGTCATACAAATTTTACTTGGAGTGATTTATTCTAAAGTGAATATTTTTTCTATAATATATTTATATTTATTATTTTTATTAAGTTTTATAGGGATATTTTTTCTAGAAACTATCTTAAAATTATCAATTATCATCACTTTTAAAGATGATTTATTTAACATCTTTAAACTTTAATTTTCAATTATCATTACATTTAAAGATGATTTTTTTAAAACATTTTAAAACTTTAATTCTCAAGGAAGGATTTTAATAAGTGTTTGAAAAAATATTTCTTAAAACATTCTTCTAAAAACTACCATTAAAGTTATTTTTAGTATTAATTTTTTGAAAGAAATATTTTGTGAAGACCATAATTCAAAAGATAAATTATTGTATTATTGGTTAACTTCTTCTCTATATATTAATTATCACTTATTAATTATATGTCAAATTATAAATTGATCTACTATTTACTCCATTATATTTTGATAATGTAGTATTCATAATCTTATGTTATATCATATAAAAGATTGCATACCTCGAATGCTTCATGATGTCATGATAATACATTCAAAATTAGTGTTCAAAATATGATCCCACCTCTTTCTTAGATTATCATTTTGTCAAGAAGTAACCTGTCTTTTCACTTTTCAGCTACATTCCTTCATATTTGCATATATAGTTTTGTCTAGATATATAAAAAAAATTCCACGATCTCTCATCATAGAAACAAAAAAGGTTTCTTGTCATTATGAATTCATCATCTTCAAAAATCTCATATTGATGTTATCCACAACAAATCTATGGGTGTATCCCGAAAATCAATAAACATAATCATCCTGCTGGAGTTGTTGTTGTTTAGCCCATTTAATGAGCCTTTTATCATTGACTTTGTTTGCTACATCCATTTTTAGAAACTAGACCCATCATGTTAGAAAAACTATTGCATAAGGGTCGTGAAATAGTATCCAGTAATTGCTTGCTTTAAAAAAATATGTAATGTCTCTTTTAACACATAACTTTTATATTATGAAATATACCAAGTTCCTTCCTACATTAGAGCTCTTGCTTTTGTTAAATCACCTATAAGACATTTCTTTTTCTAAAGATATGTTTTATTTCCATATTTTCTATTTACTCTATAATTTTTTTTCACACTGGAAAAAACAGTTTTATCTTTTATAAAACTGTGTCATAAAAGCGACACCACGAAATATACATAAGTATCTAAGTTCAGTAAATAACATAAAGTCTGAATGGTTCCATGATCATGGACAAAAAACTAAAGCACTAACAGTGGCATAGTATGACAGAATAAAACATGATAAAAATTCATAGATAGCAAATGAGTCCATATAGCAAAAAACAAAGATCCATCAGCTAATATTTATAGAACCCAAGTTTGTCATAGTGCCTTCCACCTGTTCTTCCTAAAAGATCCTTCCTAGTCCCATACCAACAACCTTTTTGGATACTTCATCCGCCAAAGTATTGAACTCTCTGTAGACATGCTGAAAAGTCACTAATCTGAAGTGTCCTATGAGATCTTTCACCCACAATATCCAATGTTATAGCTCTAGAGATCGAATGGAGTTTTTTCCCAAGGCCCAGTCAATAGTCACCAAAGAGTCACCCCGAACATGAAGCTCATGATCATTCTTATGTAAAGAAAAAAGTAGAAGTCCCCAAAGAGCCAACAGTTCATATTTAGTATTGGTGCCACTACCAACGTCCATAAGCATCTTGTATGATAAAGATTCATTCACCTGAAGCACCATCCTAACACCACATCTTCCATCCTTGGCCGTGCCATCGAAATAACCAATCATCTCCATCCTTGTGTCAGGTGGAGGTCGTGGTGGTCTGGTCATAGTAGAATTCCCCCACATATCAAGTAAATGAGGAGATGTAATAACTCTGTTGATGATGGTAGTTGTGATAGTGGCACATTCTAGAAACAAAAGTATTTTCGGGCCTTCCAAATCTCCCACAACAAGAGAACATGTATTTCCAATGAGAGTCTGGTCCTTTCCATCTAAACTACCAGATTATCAGCTAAAGTAATGAAGTCCTAGGTCCATGAACATCTGAGTAAACGACATAATCCCTGACCAGTGCTGTGGAAAAAGGTGCAGTGACGAAAACTGTGATCCACAGATTCACCAACTGCGCAACACAATAGACAGACCCCTGGTCCAACATGACCCCGCACCTGAAGAGCATCCCATGTGAGGATTTTTCGATTTAAAGCTAGCAAGCAGAAAAATTTGACTTTGTTTGGTATTTTAAGCTTCCAGAGGGGTTTATGCCACCACAGAGTGACTGGTGGATCTCCAAGCTTGAGTATTTCCAAATACGCCAAGTCAGCCTGAACCATCCCAAACAGAGATTTTATGGTCCAAACAATCCTATCCAAAGTTGGGTGCAACGAAATTCCAACAACATATAATTGCAACACATAAGTATCCCATTCGAGGGCCAAAATATCAGTAAGTCCAAGGTCAATCGAATAGAGACACCTGGAGACCAATCCATCCGGACAAACAAAAACTTGTTTAAGTAGCATCAAGTTTCTACTATGGAGCCAAACAAGCAAAGGGTTTGAGAGATTATAGTTTGGCACGCCCACAATAGGATCAAGTCCTATAAAGATCAGGTCCCCCCTACCTGCCAGCCAGCAAAGATTAGGGACAATATAGGGAAGAGTAGAAAGAAAAATTTTCCAAACCACCGAGGACACTGTCGAATAGTGCTTCTCCGTTCGCAGCCAAATGTCTAAAGGAAATCTTGCCATGTTTTTAGATCTAATAACAGTACCCCACAGACCAGTGTTTGTTAGGGCCCTCCATAAACTTTTTGCACCTAAAGATAAATTAAAGCTCTTTAGATTCTTAATGCCCTAGCCTCCCCAACCCTTAGGGCGAGATAGAGATCGCCAGCCGGCTAGATGGTACTTTTTACACTGCAGTACACCCATCCAGAGGAAATGAAAGAGGGAGCCCCGCATACCCTGAACGACCTTACCTGGAATGATGAAGAGGGAGAACTAGAACATCGGGATCGATTGCAAAACGACAGTGGCAAGAGTAACCCTTCCGCCCAGTGATAGCCACCTAGAAACCCAATGATTGATTCTACTCTGTAATTTCTTTAATAGCCAATGCCAATCAGCAATGCAGTAGCAGTTCGACTTGAGGTGAAAGCCAAGGTAAGTGATTCCATCGTCCAAACTCTTCCAGGAAAATGTAAAATGCTCAGAGATATTATTGACAGTGGTAGGAGTAACATTGAGAGAACCAAACATCGACTTTCGAGGGCTGATGGACATCTCCGTAGCCCCGCAGAATAAATTAATTAAAGACTTATAATGAATCCATTCCAACAAACAACCATCCCCAAATATTAAAACATCATCGACAAAAAGGATATGGGTAAGGAATAATGAACCAGATAACTTGATGCCTTTAATATTCTTCGATGACTTGGCTTCACCGAGTAAAAGGATAAGTCCTTTTATGATTAAAAGAAATAAATACAACAACAGTGGCCAACCCTGACGAATGCCCCTGGATCCCCCGAAAGACTGAGAAGGGGAGCCATTGATAAAAACGACGTAATTTGCAGTGTTACACACGTCATAATCCATTTTACCACGTCAAATGGAAGACCCACCTGCAACATCGTGAGTCAGAGCATGTTCCAATTGACTTTATTGTACGCTTTCTCAAGATCAAGTTTCAATAAGATGACAAAAGAGTGTTTAGTTTTGGCAGAGTGCATAACTTCTTGAACGATACCCACCACGTCCATAATTTATCTATCAAGCAAAAAACCAAACTGCTCTGCAGAAATATGTTGGCCGAGAGCTATCCTATGAATTGTATATTATGAATTAATAATATAGTATAACATAATTTCATTAAACCAAACATAATCGTCTCAATAAGTATGGTCATGTAAAGCAATCCTTATCATTCAATTAACATAAAATGAAATTTTCATATATATTTTTCCGTAGTCATCTTGTTGCTCAAATAAAACTTACAAATTTCTCATTTTTTTTATGTTGTATTCCATTTTCTTCATGTTGTACTCCATTTTGTCATGATAAAAAAAAATATTAATTTTATGCTCTACTTTACTTTGTTGTCAACATTATAAAATGTGCTCTAAAAGGGCCAAAAATAAATTTGTTGGCTTTCTATTTTCTAAACCAAAAAGTTAAGTTGAGTCCCCAACTCAAAAATGGGCTCATCACGTATGTATATATGTGCCCCCAACTCAAAAATGGGCTCATCACGTATGTATATATGTGCCTACTTTGGTGGGGATCAAAACTTAAGAACCAATATTTCATAGAGAACTATATGTCTTATTAAAAGTTTTATTAAATTTTATTAGTTTAAAGAGCTATACATGCCTTATGAAAAGTTTTAATAAGTTGGATTTTGTTATAGAGTAATAATTGATATGAACTGATAGATAGATACTTTATTTGAAACCACCACTATAATTACAATGACAAGATTGTTATTCTCCAAGAAACATGTAACATAATCACTAGTAATATAAAATTTCGGTATATTATGTTTAGAATGGAATACTAACAACTTGGTGTGTTAGAGGACGTATTAAGTATTTAGTTTTTCTTAACTTTATGAAAAATAGGCAACAACGTTGGATGGTTCTCACAAAAGACAAGCATGCACTGCACAGATTGGAGATTCCATCACACTATATAATGACATTAGAACATGCCCATGGGTTTTGAAATATACGTTTTGGACTAAAGTCTATTAAGATGGTCTCTTTTAGTTTGGTTAGTGTTATTAGGTGGACTTGGAAGTATGTATTTGTACATAGGCCAAATACAAATAACATGGCCATAGAGATTCCCAAGTTGCCACACACTTTTAGTTTAATTAGTCTTATTAGTTGGCTTTGGAAGTATGTATTTGTATATAGGGCAAATATAAATGAGATGGGTATAGATATTTTCATATGGTTAAGTTCCTGTATCTTTATGGTATGAGGCAAAATAATTTGGTAAAAAGTGTTATATTTGTGTTGTGGTGTTGGATTGGTATGATTTGATATTCGATAGTGATAAAGTGAAACTAATGTGAATAATTGTGTTGGTCATTTACAACTTTATCATTGATAGGATTGATAAAAAATGAGGCAATGAGTTTTATTTGAGGAATTTGTGTTTATGTTGAATTGTTCATATAATGAAAGAGATATAACTTTTGTTTTTACACTATGGAAAATTTTAAGGACCTATAAGTTTATAAGCTTTGGTAAAATGTTTGCTGAATTTTTTTATAAAAAAAGATTTTATATAGTTTATGGAGAATTTTGCCGATGTTTAGAGTAAAATATTTTTATCCTGTGGAATTTGGGAAAAATATTTTAGAAAAAAAAATGGAAATTGACAAATAATTTTTTGGAATAAAATATTAAAAAGTAGGCCATAGACTAAATTTCACCACTTAAATTTTCCCCACTTCACAATGGGTGAGAAATGGTAATAACCCATGTGAGTCTATAAAAACCAAAAGACATTTGAAGATAAAATAATCATCAAAGTATAATTCATTGCTCCACAATCTATATAGATTTGTTGGTGCCTAGGCTATGGTGGTTTAACTCCATGCATAGTTGGTGAGAATAAACCCAAAATTGGCCGAAGGGTAACCTCAAACCATTTGATAGATTAATGTACTTAGGGATACTGATGTACCCAACTTCTATTTGGAGGCAAAGCTTGTAATAATGATGTATTTTTGTTGCTCGTAGAGCCCATAGGTTAATCGTAAGATTTTTTTGTATTCTTTATGCATTTAATTTTATATATTTAATTCAACTAACATACTGTTCATGGGATTGCATAATGTTCATGGGATTGTTTGCTTAGCACACATGTTTTTGGACCTCATGATGACAAGGTATATCCCTTATCTAAACTAAATTATGCTCCAAAGTTTAGTTCCCCAAACTTTAGAACCACCAAAACTATTGTTAACACTAAAGCACCAAAAAAACATATCAATGTTTCTCAAGTGCTTTAAGTGCAATATATCCCTTGCATAATATTTGTTTTGTAGGAGGGGTCTTGTGGAGGGATGTGCTTTCAAAATACACGTAAAAGGCATCTGTAATAGGAGGTCACTTCAACCAAATTTCCTCGTAGACAAATTTGATTGCTTGAGATTATTTCTTGTACACATTGAAAGCCATGATCTCTATATTTACCAAGTTCAAATTTAAATGGAAAAAATCACAAGATCACCTCAATGTAACAAATTAGTGTTGTTGAAGTCATGTAACCATTTTCAACGTCACTTTCCTTGCACAATGTTATACTTTTGCAACAACTTGCAAGGAGTACATTGATGCCTTTGATATATTTGTTGATATTTAGTTGTTTAACTTCCAAGGTTATTATTGGTTGTTTGATTACCAATTTCACCACCATATCGTCCTAAAAATCATTTACAATGTAGTTGTTTTTCCATTCTAGGAGAGATCGTCTTATATGGATTACTATATCCCTTTTTTGTCCTATGAAATTTGATAGCTAAAATATTGAGATCAACAAAATATTATTTTTGCATCTTGCCTCATTCCTTGAATTCCAACCAAACTCGTGCTTCCCCTTTCAATCCTTATAAGCAAAAAAAAATCAATGTGTTTGTATCCAACACAATGTTAATGTTATTTTTCTAAATACATCACTTTGTTCCATACCAATTTTTTTTCATATTGTCTTTTCTTCACTTCATAGTTTCTTTCATTTGTTCCCTTGGAGTATTAAAATGTGGACTCAAATGTTGAAACTACTTAAGAGTAAATTCTTTGAGAGTTGCAAAAAGCATGCTAAGTGGTTGAGGTTTTATTTGTGTCCACACCTCGACAAAAGACATCAAACTCAAAAGAATGTTCAATGAGATCCTAGGCCAAAGCTCCTACTATGATAACAAAACCTACCAAATCCGTTATATGTTGTGGTAACCCCGATTGACCATGCTAAGTTGTAGATTAACTTGATTTCTTGAAAAAAAATATTTTAGCATTGCCATGTTTTATGTCTTCTTCTTCTTCCTGTACTTTGGGAAATATTAGAGGTTCAAAAATCCTTTTTTTTTTGAAAAAATAGAAGTTTCGATGTAGCCTTCATGGAAAAAGTTGATGATATGTTTTTTTTCTTGTCATGGCTATTGTACATGGCCGATTTGTTGATTACAAAATTATCTACATATCATTTATTACTAGATTATAAATGAATCATTTTATTTTCACGGCCATTGAATCTTCACAAAATAAACTAGGGAGGTTATTGTAATGATCGATTATAACTTATATCTTAGATCATAATGTAAAAAGATACATACAGGAAGATGTAGGGAGATGTGGTAGCATTCTTAAGTAGAGAAAATAATGATGTGTATTGCCTCTCAATTTTCCTCCCTTAACCTCAAGAATGTGGTGATGTTTATAGTGAAACACTCCTTTAAATTAATAACATCTGATGTGGGAGGAACTGAAATGAAACGTAATTACTATTGTCAATAAGGGAGTTCATACCAAAAGCATCATAAGACTTCTTATGTCCTTCGAATCATAACCATCACACCATTAAGTTACAAGCATAGTGTATTCCTCTAAATTAGAAATAGTTTGTTTCAAATGGGGAGCAATATCCTTATTTGGTGTCAATATTTCTATGACTAGCATAGATCCATATTAATAATAGATTTGTTATGCATAGAGAGGGATAAAACAATATAAATGGATGTAAACTACCTTTGTAAAATTTAATTTATTCTACTTTTAATAAAGGTTGACACTTTTGTTCTTTTTGACACTGGCCCATTTACATGAGTTGTTTTCCATTTTATTTTATCTTCATTATTTGCGCGCACAGAGAGAGAGAGAGAGAGAGAGAGAGAGAGAGAGAGAGAGAGAGAGAGA
>LPNX010232808.1:130294-149718 GCA_001517045.1 Pseudotsuga menziesii
GCTTCTCTCATAACGAAGTGCCATCAAAAGAAAAATGAAAGAGGTAACATCATGTTGAACTTATGCTTATATTGAGAGGGCTGGGGTGAATCAATATAAGATTTTTTTTTAATAGAGAATTCATCAATAATTCATTAACTTTTAAATAGTAATAAGATGTAAACCAAATAAAATTAAACAACATTTAATGTGGAAACCCTTTCGGGAAAAAACCACAAAAGCTTATCTTTATAAATTCATGTAGACACCAACCTACTCTTACAAATTGTGTAGGCACCGACCTACAAGAGACATCGATACCCTCAACAAATAACCAACTTAGAAAGATGTAGGCACCAACCTACTAGAGACACCAACCTTACTTATGTTTGTAGACACTAACCTACTGGAGACACCAATCCCCACTACAATTTATTTGTAGGAACAAACCTACTTCTAAGTTAACAACTTCTTCAAATGCATTTCATTCACAAGTCCATTTGTTGCTTCTTGTATTCACTGGGCCTGCTTATGACTTCTTCCTTTATTAATAGATATGTTTGTTTCTTTTTTCTTCACCAGGATTGTTTGTGCCTTCTTCCTTTATCATATATGCAAGTTTTCTAGAACCCTAGGTCAAATATTCAATTCACTTCTTGAATGATCTTCAATCATAACTCCTCAACCTTTTTCATGAGCATTATTCTTCTCGAGTGATTCATCTTATATACGATGATATTACATTTGTTCTCACTCACACACACTTATTTCTAAAAATACTATTTTCCTTTTATACTCTACCTTATCTGAAAATTCATGTTCATTTGAAAAGACACGACTTTCATCAATTAAATAGTTAATTACCCTCCTTTTTTTATTTTAATCCATTTTTTAATGTTTACATGCACCCCTTTTTAAATACCATGGGAAAATACCACTTTCACTTAATTTCACTTTTTATCCACCTTCACCTTTTTAATCCACTTTCACTTTTTAATCCACCTTCACCTTTTAAATCCACTTTCACTTTTTAAGCCATTTTCACATAACTTCATTTTTCATCCACCTTCAATTTTAATACACCTTTTTCACATTTTATTTCTTACATACATTTTACCTTTGAATACTTACATTTGAATATTTTCTTTTGGCGTCAATGAGAAAATATATTCAACAATATTCCCTTTTGTCATTGATGGAAAGACATACTCCTCCTTTCTCCTCTTTATTGCAATAATTCCCCATGTCTGCAACTTTCCCCTTGTATACAATTCTTTGTCAAGATTGCATATGCTAAGCTAGATATCATAAGTGCTCAATCCAAATTCACAATAGTAGCATATGTAAATCATTGAAAGAAAAACAATCACAAGATAGACACTGTATTTATCCTAGGAAACCCTCAAGTGGAAGAAAACCCATTAAAACTTCCTCTGTATAAGATGTATAAGATATAACCCCAAAACATGTATTCTCCTCCTTGTTTTTTTGTCTCTCTGTCTCTCCTATGCACTACATAAGTGAATAAGTATCTGTTATAATGAGGAACACCGCTCCTCTATTTATACACATTATGTCAATTGAATTTTACCCTAAACAAGTTGTCCCCACTTAATTGACTTGTTTGACTTCACCTAGGAAGACTCAAAACAATATTTATATTATTCATTAGGGTACTATTGATCCGAATTACAATGGAGGCTTACCTCATGACTCTATGATGAACAATTACAATAATAACATCCCTATAGAGGAATAATAACATCTCCCTTGGGGTACATCAGTAAAATACATTTATAATATTCTTTGAAGTTACAATATTTCAACAATCCCCCTTAACGAGAAGGGTATTCGACTGACAACATCATCATCAACTATAGGAGTAGCGAGAGAGACTATATTCAGCAATATCGAGGTAATACATCTATACGTCATAGGAATTTTTCACAATCAGTAATTGGAATAGTTACTCTTCAATGTCTTCATCTTCTGTAGCACACGATCACTTGATCCTTTTGCAGCAACACTTCGATCTTTCAATCCTTCGTAGCAACATTTCGATCTTCTTGATCCTTTGCAGCAACACTTCGATATTCTTGATCCTTTGTAGCAGCACTTTGATCTTCTCGATCCTTTGCAACGACACTTTGATATTCTCAATCCTTTGTAGCAACACTTCGATCTTCTTGATCCTTTGCATAAGCAATTCAGTATTCTCGATCCTTTACCGCAACTCTTTGATCTTCTCGATCCTTTGCAGTATCACTTCGATCTTCTCGATCCTTTGTAGCAGCACTTTGATCTTATTGATCCTTTTTATGCCACACTACCTTCACTACACATTATCTCTTTGCGCGATGATTAATCCCTATCACTTTAGGACATAGGTCCAAGGATGATGCAATCCTCCATCAGCCTACTCCCCCATAACGAGGAGGGTCCATAGTATCGACCAACTAAATCGTCTAGAACCAAGTGTAGATCTCGTCCACTTGTGAATGTAGGACATGTCGTCCGTAAGGACTCAACGCAGACCATCCTCATCCTGTTAGAGCTAGCACCACTCCAAGCGAGTGTTATACTATGACATCTACATATACATGTAGGCATACTCTCCATACAAGAGTATTTCCTATAGCTGTAGATCTAGACCACACCTAGATGCAGGCCCTCATCGTAGAACATACTCAGTGTGAAATCTAGGACCACTCCATGCAAGTGTTATACTACAACGTCCGTGAGGACTCATCATAGAGAATCCTTAGCACTAAAGCTAGGACCACTCCCAAGTGAGTTTTATTCTCCATGTAGGTATACTCTCCATGCGAGATTCATGTCTGCAAAGGAGATATCGACTTGTTGTAGGTACAACAGATCCCATGTTATTTTAACATGGGAGCCCAATCACACATATGAAGGTAACTTGGTAGGATCCTTCATGACATTGTAGGCTTCTATTACATTTTTTTGTCGACTCTTTGGATATTCTAACTTAACCAAATTTCCAAAAAACATTCATGCTTGACTTGTTTGTTTTAAGTTGCAGAAAGATTGGTTTTGTTTGGAATTTTTTTGTCATCCCGCATCCCGCAACCCGCAAGTTGCGGAATGCAGGATCTTTTAGTTGAATATTCCAATTTTTCTCTTCCCATAGACCGCATCCCGCATATGCAGAATGCGGAACGCAGGAGGTTTTTTAGATATGCTTTCTTCGATCCACAATCCGCATCCCATATTTTGTGGAATGCGGGTTGCAGAGTTGTCGTTTATTAATTGTTTGGTTTGCATGTGTCCGCAACCTGCATCCTGCAAAATGCGGAATGTGGGGTGCGGAGTTGATTGAATAAGATTTCACTATTTTGTGATTCTGCATCCCCCATCCCGCAAAATGCAAAATATGGGTTACGGACTGATTAATAAGGTTTTCGAATTTCATGCTTGGTCCCGCATCCCGCAAAACCTAATCTTGAACGTTCTTTTCACTCTAATCCTATGGTTTGTATTATTACCCCTGAATTATAAATATGGTGGTCTTATTTACAATGTTTTCACTTTTTTTTACCATGGTAATTTGCTCTCCTGCGTGAATTTACATCCAGATTTTACCAAGCAATTTCAACAATGTTTGCTACGGTTTCAGGATGGTTATCAAGTCACTTTCTCACAATTTAAAATTGCTTACTATGCTTCCTTTATAATTCGGTTTGATTACTGGTGTCAGCACTAAAACATGACATGGCAACATCCAAAACACCCGGGATTACCAGGAGCAAAAACCTCCAGAAAGACATGTTTACGAAAGACCCGAACTTTGGTGTCTTTTATGACACTAGTGGCCGAGTGTTTGAAACCTACCAGTTGGATTGGTCTTAGGTTTATTCCATATTTGATAATAATGACCTTTTAGACTTCCAGAGTAATCAACTCGTTTATGAGAGAATTAGGGACTCTGGCCTTCATATGATTGCTGCTAGACCGACCGTCCTCCCTTATAACGATGCAGTTAGATGGATTATAGATCACGCTAACCTAAAAGACCGTTCCTTTAACACCAATATTGGAACGCAAATGGCCAATTTCCACTCTGAAACCTTTGCGAGAATTTACGCCCTTAAACCTTTCATGCAGCTCCTCAATGCAGACTTCATTAATGCTGCTAAGTCTAGGTTCAATTTTGACCAAATACTGAAATCATGGATGGTTGAACCATGCAAGTTCTCCTAGAGGAAAGATGACCTTTACCCCATCGAATGGTTCAAGGATCCTTATTCCTTGCTTGCAGCAATGTTATGCCTGCTTTATGGTTTCCCCAACTGTTCTTATTTCAAGAAAGAATGGGCGCCCATTGCTCACCACGTCATAACTACGGGTGAATCCTTCCCTTGGGCTTCAATCCTCTCACTTGAACTCAATAATGCCATACATGAGTTCCAGAAAGCCACTACAAAAAAGATGCCCAACTTTCATCTTTCTTCCTTCATTGTGGATATCTTTTGTGCCGAATTCTGCTTCCCCAATATGGGATGGAGTTGGGAATTACCAGCCTCGCCTATGCATATTTATCATTATGAGCTATGGGATACAAATTATGTAAATAGGTTTTATGATATATGTGAGAGTATCCTCGGTCGAGTCTACTTCCTGATTTTTAACAAGGAAGCCCCTGCATTCTCACCTGAAGCTAAAGCCCTCATAGCCACCATGGGAGACTGGTATGTCGGTGAATCATTCACCTATATCAGGGTTTTTGGAAGTAGTGCTGCCCATATGTTACCTAAGGTCGTTCTGAACAGGTTGGTCCTTGAAGAGATTTCATTTCAAACAGTCACAGAAGGGATTTACAAAAAATGTGTTGCACCTAAGAGGAAGGTTTGGCCCAAGTTTCCTATAACCCTTGGGTCTTTGAGCATACCTACTTCTACTTGGGCATCAGAGCTTAGTGACCACATAGTGTCACTCAAGCTTGGCTTTTCTAGTAAAAGGAAACATGATCCCAAGGGGATTGTTGACCTCCACCTCAGGTAGAACCATTTTAAAAAGGGATATGCTCATGAAGAGATTCTAGATGATTTCATTTACCAGGGAGTCGACACCTTTTCTGAAGTCTTGGCGAGAGCTAAAAGCAAGGAAGAACAAAGTCATATATTGCAATACCAAAAGGATATCAGAGACAGAGTTTGACATTACAGGTCCATGGAGTTAGACATTCAGGAAAAGGTAATAAAAGACAGGGAAAGCAGAGAAGCTAAAGCTGCAGTAAAGGAGGCTTTGACATCCACCAATGCATCTATAGAACCCAGTTTAGACACATGTAAAGGGAAATATCCCATGGAAGAAGTTCCCCAGACATCTGTGGAACAACAAGTCAAGGCCTATTTGCACACCTCGGAGCAGATCAAACAGAGACTGAGCAAGATGACTTCAGCACTAGACACTCAGGAAGTTACAACCTCTCAGCCAACTGAAGATGCTCATGTGACCACTGTGGTTGAAAATACACAATATGTACTAGCACAGATCGAACAGGAACCTCTCAAATGGATACAAACTTTAATTTCATCTGTTCCCATCTCTACCATTAGCTTGAATCATTCAGAAGAAGAAGATGAGAGGGTTTCTCCTATGCCTGTGACCCTTGAAGTTGGAAATGGTAATGATTTACTGAATTCCACCAATGGTAGCAATGACAAGCCTTCATCACCCCCCTTACAATCTCAACTTTATTCTTAGTCTAGCCCCTCCTCTTGTGCTATATTTATCTCATAAATAATAGCCTTATCTTCATTATCTGCTAGTTCTACTGTGACACCTTTCATGACTCAGCTTTATCAAAATTCTACTTGTCTACCTAAATCTGTTACACCTATTTCTGTAGATATGCCCATTCCTTCATCTATTGTACCTCCAGTTTTCAAGATTCCGTTGCATATCCCTTCATTCAGCTCAATGTCGTCCCCTATGGCTGAGAAAACTTCGGCAGTTTCATCATCACCACTCAAGATCACTACTTTGCAAGTTTCATCAGTTGAAGCTTCAATTCCTGACATTTCCTCAGCCCCTGAAGTAATTCCTGCTCAAAATGTTAGCCCTTCTCCATCCATTTCTCCTATTACTATGACTATACCTTCTCACACCACAACTCAAACCACTTCTCTGATATCCACAGGCATTAGTATACCCCCCATTGATGAGATGAGGGAAGAATTCAATGAAGATTTTGTGGTATCCCTAGGAGAATATCAGTATAGCAAAGCTGATAGATCAGTGGCGAAGAAGGGTAGAAAGAGGAGCGGGGATCAGAGTGATATGGACATGTCTGTTGCAAGTGAGGTTGTGTGGACCTAGCGATCAAGTGACCCGTAGGAATATGCCACTGATGCTGCATCTATCTTAGGGGATTTTACAAGAGCCAATTTTGATGCTGTTAACACTTTGAACCGGGAATTTGAAAAGCAGAAAGCAGAAATTGTTAGACTGAAAGAGGAGCTGGTGCAACTTAAAAGGAAACATGAGAATAAGTGTGATGAACTTCAAGAGATGAATGTTGCCCTCAATGAAGAACTACAAAGAGAAAGGGCTGTTAATGCCACTTTGGTTCAGAAGGTTTCATTGTTAGAAAGACAGTGTGAATATGCAACTGCAAGTGTAGCTTCATCTTCATATTTTAAGTTTTCCCAGGAATAATTTAAAGAGCTTTCCATTTGAACCCACAAGGAGCATTATGATTTGGTTTGTGAGTTATTTAAAACTCTAGATAATATCTTTGAAACTCACATGGTTTTTGGCAAGATGTATGTTGTTCTGGAAGACTTGGTTGAGAAGAGACAACAAGCCTCGAAGGCTTATGATGAAGTAGTAGACTGGCAAAGGTACATGAAAGATAAGCCAGATAATGTCACTTTGCTCACTAAATTCCAGTTTAAGAGGATTGGGACTATCTTCAAAGCCTGGGAAGACCTAGATGAGATAGTAGCTGAAGCCATAAAGAAAGCATAGGCCATTTGCAGCAAAAGATGGTATGCAGTTGACAACATTATTGATGAATTGTCCTTTCCTACAATGGTGCTTATTGAAAAGGCCTGTCCACCTGGATTGATGATTGAGCAAGTGGAGCAGCAATGAGATGAGGGAGAGGAGAAGATAAAGAAACTTGACCACAGTAGCATCCACGATGTAGATCAGTTGATCAGACAACCATTTGTGGTGGAGAAAAAGATCCACATCCTTATCCGGTTTTGGGATAAATTGGCTGAGAATGAAATTGAGGATCATAAGTGCAATGCCTAGCTTGGCATTGAATCAGCTAGTTACCCTGATATCGAGGAATTGCTCCGTATCTAGAAGATGTGGAGAGATTTCTTGGGATATTAGCTTTGTTTAGGCTTTGATCCCCTTTAGGGGGAGATCCCTTTTTTTTGTAATAATTATTTAAGAGGGTGATCTCGAATGTATTAAGGACTTTTAACTTTTGGACTTTTGGAAGAAGGAAGACCGATACAAGAGATTGAGAGAACACCTCTGGTTGTTCATATGGTTTATGTAATTTGTTACTGGACTTTAAATCGATACAGTACTGCCATTTCTTATCTCTTGTCTTTGTCTGAATGATTTTCTTCAAATAGATTTCAATCTTCTTTGTTTCAAATGGACAAATAACGCTGTTGATTATTTACAATTATTAAATGTGTTTATTTAACTCAGATTTATCACTGTTATTTATTTATGCATTGATAAAGTTTCATACAATTTATTTTATGAACTGTCTTTATCTATTTCTGTGAATAATTGAACAACAATATTCAGCAGCATAATATGTTTGTTTTTCAACTTACATGTGCTATGCAGGTTAATTCAGAATGATAGAATCTTAAGTCACTAACTACTTGATTTTCATTAATTATATGTGAATTAAGTGATGAGCTTCTAATTTGATTTACTTTTTTGTTGATTGAATGAAGAGTACTTATCTACTTACACATCTGGTTCACCTGTAGATCAACCCAGTATCCTTTTTAGAGTAGTTTAGATCTAGATTAGGTTCCTTTTCCTAGTTAGGTTCTAAGTTTTCCTATTCTTTAAATTATCTGCTTTGTTTCCTAAATTGGGAAACAAATCCTCTGTGGATCAAATCCAATCATAAGCTGGTGGAGGATGCAAAAGTATCCATGGGAGATTACCATCCCAAATAGCTCAAGGATAGAACAATACATGCGTGGGATTGTTTGAATCCTTTAGCTGGGTTTTTTTTGTGTGTTACAAGCCTTAGACACCCTAATCAGCCACATACACAGTTGGGGCTTCAACAAATGGTGCTAGAAGGAGGGCCAACACATCATGCCTAAACAAAATACTCATACACCTCCTCTAGCAAGAGATTTTATCATCACTCGTAGTCATGCTCATGCATCTACATCAAGGGAACAAATAACACAAGGTTCAGACATTGTCCCTGTCACCCCTAGACAAGAACATGCTACCCAATCAGACAGATACGTTCTCGTATCACCCATCCTAGGACCCATCATAGTTGAACAACTGTTGAAGGGTAGTTCCCACAACGTTGCTGAGATTCAAAGGCGATTCGCTAAAGTACATCCCACCCAGGATCCTCCCCAAAACGATAATCAAGATAGTCTAAGTCCAGGTGACCAAAACGCTGAGAGACGTCATGACATTTTCAGCGAACGATCCACTTTTGGTTTCGATCTAGGTTCCCTTTTTCGAGATCCAACAACTCCTCGACATAGCATCCGAGCAGGAGAACCACCCCCATCTCCTCCCTCTTCTTCACCTTCCTCAGATGAATTGTTAGATTCTAAATCTTTGGATTCCTTAGCAAAATTTGTCCCTATGGATGAAAAACATCACAACAGGACATGGTTAGATAGGGATGCCATGTCTCTCTTAGGAAACTAGCATAGGTTACCTAAAAACCCTGAGAAGTGGCTTCCAAAATTTAATCCAGATGACAAAATCCCTGTGGAAGACCACATCAAATCCTTCATGCAAGCCATCAGACTTAGGAACGTCATACATGAAGACGTGGTTTTCAGACTGTTCCCTTACATGTTTGAGGGAAAGGATTCTACCTGGTACTTTTCCTTAGAAGCTAGCTCCATCCCGTCATGGGATGTGTTTTTTGAACTCTTCACTCAAAAGTTTTGGGATGAAAAAATCCCAGAGGAGTTAGTCATAGAGCTCTCTTCCATGAAGACTAAGGGTAAAGAAAGAGTCAAAGATTGCAATCACTGATTTTCATATTTAAAGAACAGGATCCCAAATATAGTACTCCCTATTGAGGAATTACTGGTAGCATACTATATTAAGGGTCTCCCAACCCAAATAGCCATGTGGGTCAAAAGGGCTCGCAAAGAGTCCTTGCAAGACGCCTTCTCCGAGGCCATACAAGTAGAAAGGGACATGTTCTGTCTCAAAGACAACCCTGACACCACATTTGAGCAAGCGTCCACCTCGTGCAGGAAAAGTGACAGTTCCCCTAAACCTGCTGCTACTAGTCAAGATCCGTTCAATATGAGTGAAGTGAAGAATATCCTTCAAAGAATGTCTAATGAGATGGTAGATCTCAAGAAGACAAGAAATGAAAACCAATCAAACAATAGGGGATTCAATAGGCCACCTTTTAGGAGGCCAAATCAACCTCCTCAGAATCCACCACCTCCAAATCCCAGCGAGGGGTTCACCTCAAAAGAGATCTTATTTGTCTTGAAAGCCTTAGCTGCAGGAACACCAGACATTCCCGAACCCTCCGAAGATCAGTCCACTCAAGATTCACAACCTCCCCAAGAGGAAGAGGAAGATGACCAACAGTTCAACTATGTGAGCTTCTTTTCAGAAGAAGAAGAAGAAGAAGAACCCGACATGGTTTTAAACCTACAACACACACACAATACCAGGTCTAAAGGGCCACCTCCCCAGGAACCATCTCCTCCAACACAAACCCTTGGCAAAGGTAAGACTCAAGCCCAAAAGGACACCCTCATTCCTGAGCCAGAATACAACTTAGCCAAGGACCTTAAAAGAGTCAAAACAAACATATCTTTATTTGATCTTCTCAAAATCCCTTCCATAAGGGATTCCTTACCCAAAAGCATGATCATAAAACAACCCCAAGAAGCTCAAAATAATAATTTCAATTCTGCTCCCCGACCAAACCATCAAAAACCGGGAAACCTTTGTGTTTGCAAGAAACTCAATGCCACATGGGAAACCTTTCCTATTCAAATTGTGCAATTAGATAGATATAAGGTTAAAGTTGTGGGGAGGCTGAGGAATGTTCTTCTCAGATTATCCGCAGATCCTTGGATTCATCAAACTATTGATATTGTAATTGCAGATATTCCAGAGACTTATGGTATGTGGCTAAGTCGATATTGGCCACATAAACTTAAAGGTTACTTTGCTACTGATTGGTCTCACTTGTGGTTACCTCTTAACAGGCAACTTAACAAGCTCAAAGTTGACAGGGAACCATTCATGAAACAAACTGTCATTGATCTCGACGATTCCAATGAATCTGTCTCCTTTAACAATCAAATTGAACATTTCACATTTGATACTTTCTTTGGAGACTTGCCTGCTGATGTCGCACCAGTGGAGAATGAGCATAAACACTCTCAGATAACTCATCTTACATTTGTCCCATTCTCTAGCACTGTTGTCCATAATTTATATAATGTAAATACCAATTTCGGGATTGATCCCATAGTTTGGACTTTGTTTTTTGATGGCTCCAAGTCAAAGGAGGGAGCAGGCACATGATGTGTACTTATTGATCCTAAAGGGATCAAAGCCATGATTTCATGCAGGTTGGAATTTGAATGTACCAATAACGTGGCTAAGTACGAGGCGTTAGTCCAATGACTCAGGAAAGCTATTGATATGGGAGAAAAAGTAATTGAATGCGTAGGAGACTCCAAAATCATTGTGAAACAGGTACAGAATCAGATACATTGTCTATCTCCACGTCTAGTTAATTACCAAAGATTAATCCGAGATGACTAATTATTTCTCAGCATTTAATATTAAATATGTTCCTAGATCACAGAACTTTGATGTAGATCTGTTATCCAATACTGCATCTAGACTTATCCCGCCCAAAGGCTTGTCTCCACAAACCTTCTCCATCGAATTGATGTACAGACCCTCTATACCCGACAATGTCACAAGTTGGAAGGTGTTTGATGATGACCATCAAATACTTGACTTCATGTCAGCCCAAAATACCTTCGAGGGTATGGCTATCGACGAAGCTGATCATGAGAAGTCTCTATATGATCCTTCCAACATCATCCCCAATTCTGTCATCAGTTTGGAGAAGTTCTATGATTTACAAGATAAATTTAGACAGACCATCAACTGCAAGACTCAAAGCTTAACCTTGAGTCACACCCCTGTCAACTTGGGAACAGAGCATGAACCTCGATTTATCAACCTTGGAATACATTGTTCCCGTGACGAAAGGAGAAGTTTTATCAAATTGTGTAGGGAATTTAAAGTCATTTTTGCCTGGACATACGATGAACTTAGGACTTTCGATACTACCGTCATGCATAATAACATCCCCATGAAACCTGAGGTAAAACCCTATTAGCAAAAATTGAGGAAAATGCACCCCGGTATGGAGCCTTTTGTCAAGAAAGAACTCAACAAGCTGCTCTCGGCCAGGATCATATTTCCCGTTAGACACACGCAGTGGATAGCTAATTTGGTTCCTATTCGTAAGAAGAATGGGGAAATCAGGCTCTGCGTAGACTTCAGGAATCTCAATCAAGCCTCTGAGAAAGACAATTATCCTATTCCTCCAATGGAGCAGATCCTACAGAAAGTAGCTGGATCAGAGATGTTTTCACTGTTAGATGATTTTTTTGGCTACAACCAAGTCCTAGTTGCACTCAATGATCAACTTAAAACTACTTTTCGGACCCCTTAGGGAACATTCGCATATAGACGAATGCCGTTTGGACTAATAAACGCAGGGGCCATGTTCCAGAGAGCTATGGACATAGCTTTCAGGGGCTTGATCCATAATTTTGTCATTGTGTACCTAGATGATGTTACCATTTACTCTAAAAAACGTTAGGATCATTTGTCTGCTTTAAAACAAGTATTCGAAAGGTGCAGGAAATTCAACATCTCCCTCAATCCCAAGAAGTCCATCTTTGTAGTAACAGAAGGTACGTTGTTGGGTTTCGTAGTCTCGAAGGAAGGTATGATCATCGATCCGAAACGCGCAAAAGCAATATCCAAGATCGGCCTCCTTAACTCGTGAAAGGCAATGCAGTCATTCTTGGGTAATATTAATTTTGTTCGAAGATTTGTTCCAAATTTTTCTCAAGTGGTTAAACCCCTGCAATTTTTAGTCAAAAAGGATGTACCATTTAAGTGCTCCGATGAACAGAAAAATGCATTTATTGAAATTCAAAAGGCCATAGCAGAAGCACCTGCTCTTATGTCCCCATATTTCAGTAAAGACTTTACATTGTACAAGTTTTCTACTGACTTTTCTTATGCAGCTTTCCTAACACAGAAAAATCATGAGTACGCCGAGATCCCTATTTCCTTCATGAGTTCTACATTCAAAGGAGCTGAACTCAATTACTCCCAGGTTGACAAACATGCCTACACAGTATATAAATCAGTAAAACATTACAGGCCTTATCTTTTGAAGTCAAGGACTAAGGTGATTGTCCCTTATGCAACAATTCACAATGTCCTCATCCAAAAGGAGTTGGGAGAAAAGAGAGCTCACTAGATGACCGCCCTTCAAGAATATGATCTGGAGATCAAGCCTGCAAATATTGTCAGAGGACAAGGTTTGTGTCAGCTCATTGCCCAATCAAATGACCCTGAAAATCAACAAACTGATTGGGAACAGGAAGAGGCTACTCCTACAGGTTTTGTTAATGCACTTGAAACTGCAGCATCTGAATGGTATGATCACATCAAATTCTTTCTTCATAATGGGTTTTCTCCTGAAACCCTAGATCCCAAGAAACGTAGAGCATTAAGCCTGAAATCATCCCCTTATCAACTTATAGATGATGTTCTGTTTAGGAAGAAATATGATGGAGTGTTTCTTAGATGCCTGCAAAAAGATCAAACTGATGATTTCCTATTTCAATTTCATGCAAGACCTGCAGGTGGACACTTCTCAGGTGATACAAAGGCTCATAAAATCATCAAGGAAGGATACCATTGGCCTACCCTATTCAAAGACACCCATTCATTTGTTATAAAATGTGAGCCTTGCTAGAAGTGCACTGGCAAAGTTAAGAAACCTGCTTACCCCTTGTATCCAGTAGCAGTCCAATTCCCATTTCAACAGTGGGGGTTGGATTTCGTTGGGCCCATCAACCCCGTATCCTCATTACAACATAAGTACATATTGACAGCCATTGACTATTTTATGAGGTGGGTAAAAGCAGTCCCTTTAAGACTGTGTAACACAAACCAGGTAATTTCCTTTCTTGAAAATCAAATAATCACCAGGTTTGGTACCCCCGAATACCTTGTTTTTGACAATGCCTCATACTTCCAATCCATTGACCTGAACAGCTACGCCCTTGAAAAGGGTATCAAGCTTAAGTTTTCTACTAATTACTATCCTCAGAGCAATGGGCTTGTGGAATCCTTAAACAAAAACTTGATAGGCATTCTAAAGAATACAGTGGCTTCGCATCATAAAAACTGGCACGCCCAACTTTATTATGCTCTTTGGGAAGATCGAATCACCCCAAAGGCAGCCCTTGGTAACTCCCCATATTGCCTTGTTTATGGAAAAGAAGTTGTCTTGCTAGCTAATCTCACCATTCCTTCATTGCAATTGGCCCAATCTATCCAAGATAATGACTCTTCCCCATTACAACAGAGGATTGATTCTCTGCTCAAGCTAGAATAAGATAGAGAGAAAGCCAAGAATAAATTCTACCAACATCAATAGTTGGTTAAGAAATGGTTTGATGAGAGATCTTCATTAGAAAAAGACTTCTCAGTGGGAGATTTAGTGTTGAGATGGGACAAACAACACAAGGACAACAAAGAGTACACCAAGTTTCAACGACTTTGGCTAGGACCATTCATTGTTACAGAAAAGATTGGTCCTAGTACGGTTCAACTAAAAACACTAGAAGGGGTCGTTGACACCTATCCAGTGAATGTTTTTTTGCTCAAGAAGCACTTTGTTTGAAAAGGTTGTCTCAACCCTGTATATAGGTTTGGTGCGTTATTTTCCTTTTATTTTCTGAATATTTGCTTGATATTGGTAATTTTTGGTAATATCTACACCCTTGGCAATAATGAGCAATCAGTTTTTCTCACTATTCAATACTCTCAACCGAAACAGATTTGTCAGTTTCTATCTTTTCTAACTCGTATCAAGATCTGTTATATATGAATGATAACCATATTTGCAGAATTTTGTATTAATGCTCTCTCATCTAGGTTAATATATTCTAAATGCCCTACTCTGATGATGATAGTTGTGGAGGGAAAGGTTCATCCTGTCTGAGGTCTCATTAGAGCATTGTGGCAAATCTTCATAGCTTGGTTAGTATTATTCTTTGGGATTTAACCATGGCCATATATTTTATCATGTGGATTACAAGATGAGGGGTCTCATCACGATCCAACTCATTAGGTTCATAGGTGCTCAGTGGAATGACATCTTTGCCATTTAATATGGGGAGATGGCTTCCAGTTCTCTGGAAGATGGGAGATCCTATCACAGGTTGACTCATTCATGATCTGCAAAGCATCAGTGAGTAACGCTACCTACTTATGGACACCAATCCATGGTAGTGTCTTGTAATTCATGTACAAAATAAAACCCAGTCGTCGCCAAACAAGAGAGAGCATTGTGCATCAAGACAAGGGGTTTGTATCTAAGGCCAACCTCACTATGATCATGGGCTTGATTTTGGACTGAAACTATCACCAGGTGGTTCCCAAGCCATGATAGTTGCTTTCAGCCATACAAAGGGAAGACAAGAGGTCTCCTTACTGAGCCATCTTGTTCAGTTTCCAGGTCAGGTTTGTGAATGGCACTGATCACCAGAACATGGGGCAGTGGTCTTGTGTCAATGCAATCTTGCTTGTCATTTATTTAAAAAAAATAATAATAATAATAATAATAATAAAAAGGAAGGGGAAGGAACAAAGGATGGTTTCAGGGGCCCCTGTGTAAAAGCCCAAAGTGGTTAAGCTCTGATCCCAGGTTCAAGCTTAAAACTGCATGCCTATGTCAGCCTGAGTTCAATTGATCCCGATCCTCCAATGACATCTAAATTAGAGTTGCATCTTTTAAAATGGCCATGGATGGAAGTGCATTAATAATGTTGATAATTCTTGGTTGGTTACATTTATATGTTAACATTTCTTGAGAGTTAATAATTTGCTTGTTGACAGGTTTGATTGGAAAAGGGTTATTGTTTTGCAAAGATAACAGGTTCTTCCAGCCAATCACCATTTGTTGTAGGTCCAACAGATCCCATGTTATTTTAACACAGGAGCCCAATCACACATATGAAGGTAACTTGGTAGGATCCTTCATGACCTTGTAGGCTTCTATTACATTTTTTTGTCAACTCTTGGGATATCCTAACTTAACCAAATTTCCAAAAAAGATTCATGCTTGACTTGTTTGTTTTAAATTGTAGAAAGATTGGTTTTGTTCGGAATTGTTTTGACATCCCGCATCCCGCAACCCGCAAGTTGTGGAATGCGGGATCTTTTAGTTGAATATTCCAATTTTTCTCTTCCCACAGCCTACATCCTACATATGCGGAATGCGGAATGCGAGAGGTTTTTTAGATATGCTTTCTTCGATCCACAATCCGCATCCCGCATTTTGCGGAATGCGGGTTATGAAGTTGTTGTTTATTAATTGTTTGGTTTGCGTGTGTCTGCAACCCACATCCTGCAAAATGCGGAATACGGTGTGCAGAGATGATTGATTAAGCTTTCACTATTTTGTGATTTCGCATCCCGCATCCTGCAAAATGCGGAATGCGGGTTACGGAATGATTAATAAGGTTTTCGAATTTCATGCTTGGTCCCGCATCTCGTAAAACCTGATCTTGACCGTTCTTTTCACTCTAATCCTACGGTCTGTATTATTACCCATGAATTATAAATATGGTGGTCTTATTTACAATGTTTTCACTATTTTTACGATGGTAATTTGCTCTCCTACGTGACTTTACATCCAGATTTTACCAAGCAATTTCGACAGTGTTCACTATGGTTTCAGGTTGGTTATCAAGTCGCTTTCTCACAATTTGAAATTGCTTACTGTGCTTCCTTTATAATTTGGTTTAATTACTAGTGTCAGCACTAAAACAGGACATGGAAACATCCAAAACACCCCATATTACCAGAAGCAAAAACCTCCAGAAAGACATGTTTACAAAAGACCCGAACTTTGGTGTCTTTTCTGACACCAGTGGCCAAGTGTTTGAAACCTACCAGTTGGATTGGTCTCGGGTTTATTCCATCTTTTATAATAATGACCTTTCATACTTCCAGAGTAATCAACTCATTTATGAGAGAATTAGGGACTCTGGCCTTCATATGATTGCTACTAGACTGGTCGTCCTCCCTTATAATGATGCAGTTAGATGGATTATAGATCACACTAACCTGAAAGACCGTTCCTTTAACACCACTATTGGAACACAATTGGCCAATTTTCACTCTGAAATCTTTGCGAGAATTTATGCCCTTAAACCTTTCATGCAGCTCCTCGATGTATACTTCATTAATGCTGCTAAGTCTAGGTTCAATTTCGACCAAATGTTGAAATCATGGATGGCTAAACCACGCAAGTTCTCCCAAAGGAATGATGACATTTACCCCATCGAATGGTTCAAGGAGCCTTATTCCTTGCTTGCAGCAATGTTATGCAGGCTTTATGGTCTCCCCAAGTGTTCTTATTTCAAGAAAAAATGGGCCCCCATTGCTCACCACGTCATAACTATAGGTGAATCCTTCCCTTGGGATTCAATACTCTCACTTGAACTAAAAAATGCCATACATGAGTTCCAGAAATCCACTGCAACAAAAAAGCCCAAATTTTATCTTTTTGCCTTCATTGTGGATATCTTTTGTGCCAAATTCCGCTTCCCCAATATGGGACGGAGTTGGGAATTACCAGCCCCACCTGTGCATATTTATCATTTTGAGATAAGGGATACAAATTATGTAAACAGGTTTTATGATATATGTGGGAGTATCCTCGGTCGGGTCTACTTCCTAAATTTTAACAAGGAAGCCCCTGCATTCTCACCCGAAGCTAAATCCCTCATAGCCACCATGGGAGACTGGTATGTCGGCGAATCATTCACCTATATCAGGGTTTTTGGAAGCAATGCTGCCCATATGTTGCCTAAGGTCGTTCCAGACAGGTTGGTCCTTGAAGAGATTTCATTTCAAACAGTCACAGAAGGGATTTACAAAAAATGTGTTGCACCTAAGAGGAAGGTTTGGCCCAAGTTTCGTATAACCCTTGGGTCTTTGAGCATACCTACTTCTACTTGGGCATCAGAGCTTAGTGACCACATAGTGTCACTCAAGCTTGGATTTTCTAGTAAAAGGAAGCATGATCCCAAGGGGATTGTTGACCTCCACCTCAGGCAGAACCATTTTAAAATAGGATATGCTCATGAAGAGATTCCAGATGATTTCATTTACCAGGGAGTCGACACATTTTCTAAATTCTTGGCGAGAGCTAAAAGAAGGAAGAACAAAGTCATATATTGCAATACCAAAAGGAGATCAAAGACAGAGTTTGACATTATAGGTCCATGGAGTTAGACATTCAGGAAAAAGGTAATAAAAGACAAGGAAAGCAGAGAAGCTAAAGCTGCAGCAAAGGAGGCTCTGACATCCACCAATGCATCCATAAAACCCATTTCAGACACAGGTAAAGGTAAATATCCCATGGAAGAAGTTCCCTAGACATCTGTGGAACAACATGTCAAGGCCTATTTACACACCTCGGAGCAGATAAAATAGAGACTGAGCAAGATTACTTCAGCACTAGACAGTCAGGAAGTTACAACCTCTCAGCCAATTGAAGTTGTTTAGGTGACCACTATGGTTGAAAATACTCAATTTGTACTAGCACAAATCGAAGGGGAACCTCTCAAATGGCTACAATCTTTAATTTCATCTATTCCTGCCTCTACCATTGACTTGACTCATTCAGCAGAAGAAGATGAGAGGGTTTCTCCTGTGCCTGTGACCCTTGAAGTTGGAAATGGTAATGATTTACTGAATTCCACCAATGGTAGTAATGACAAGCCTTCATCACCCCCCTTACAATCTCAACTTTATTCTCAGTCTATCCCTTCCTCTTCTATTGTACTTATCTCATCAATAATAGCTTTATCTTCATTATCTGCTGGTTCTACTGTAACACCTTCCATGACTCAGCTTTATCAAAATCCTACTTGTCTACCTGAATCTGTTACACCTATTTATGTAGATATTCCCATTCCTTCATCTGTTGTACCTTTAGTTTTCAAGATTCCATTACATATCCCTTCATTCAACTCAATGTCATCCCCTGTGGCTGAGAAAACTTCGGCAGTTTCATCATCACCACTCAAGATCACTACTTTGCAAGTTTCATCAGTTGAAGCTTCAATTCCTGAGAAAGGACTATTAATTCCACTTTGGTTCAGAAGGTTGCATTGTTAGAAAGACAGTGTGAAGATGCAACTGCAAGTGCAGCTTCATCTTCATATTTTAAGTTTCCCAAGAATAATTTAAAGAGCTTGCCATTCGAACCCACAAGGAACATTATGATTTGGTTTGTGAGTTATTTAAAACTCTAGATAATATCTTTGAAACTCACATGGTTTTTGGCAAGATGTCTGTTGTTCTAGAAGACTTAGTTGAGAAGAGACAACAAGCCTCGAAGGCTTATGATGAAGTAGTAGACTGGCAAAGATACATGAAAGATAAGCTGAATAATGTCACTTTGCTCACTAACTTCCAGTTTAAGAGAACCAGGACTATCTTGAGAGCCTGGGAAGACCTAGATGAGACAGTAGCTAAAGCCATAAAGAAAGCACAGGCCATTTGCAACAAAAGATGGTATGCAATTGACAACATTATGGATGAATTGTCCTTTCCTGTACAGTCCCAGGATGCTAGTGCATAGAAGAACCAAGATTCTACATTACTACTCCACAAAGTTGTAGATTGCAACAATTTTTTCACTAGTTTTTGCTCAAAGAGAAATTTTTTCTCTTAAGTATGGAAGCTTGTTTCCTGTTTACCTTCTTTATTTTGAGGGAGGGCGGGGGGTCCCATGAGGTTTTCCCCATTTTCCTTATTTTACTAAGAAATATTTTATTTCATTTAGATTGTATGGGTGAGTTTTGTCCTAGTTTCTACGGCCCAAGTTGTCCAAATTTAGGATT
>LPNX010232808.1:149836-164985 GCA_001517045.1 Pseudotsuga menziesii
TAGATCATTGTCAGTTAGCCTAGTGCCAGTTTTCCATGCATGTAGGGAGAGTGGCTTCTTTTTTCCACCTAACTCACCATGTAATTGATTGTAGACTAATTTAGACATCCAAAGTTAGACTAGTGAGCTCCAGTTGTGATTTTTCCACACTGATTTGGCTAATCAGTTAGGTTTAGTTGGTAGATTTGAATCCTATCTTTAGCATTCGAATACTATTTATTGTACTACCATTGTATTTTTTATTAATGAATGAAGATTAATGTTGTGATTATCTGAGCAATTCTTGTCCAGTTAATTTGAAATTTGTGTCATGAATTCTTTGCTCAGTGTACATTCATCTTGATTATTCCATTGCGTAATTCCTTTCCAATAGCTCTCATCATAGCCTATAGATCTATGGTTATCAAATTTAACATCCATTACGCTCGAAGAGCTATGCTACAAAAGATATTACAAGTGGGATTATGGTGGCCTACCATGCATGCAGATGCACGAGAATACTGACGTAGCTGTGATGTCTTCCAGAGAATGGGAAAGTCATCGCGACGAGATGAGACAGCATTAGTAGCGAAAGTAAATATGCAGGAATTTGATAAATGGGTCGTTGATTTTGTGAGTCTTATTAGTCTAACAGGGAAGTGCACAGAGGTTGCGAAAAAGATAGAAGAAGCAAAGGCATTGTGTGCCAAGGATGTCGACCAAGTTTCTCAGACTTGGTCAGTGTTTATTGACGACACCGAATTGGAGAAAGTCACAGAGGAGATGTGCACAACTGAGATAGAAGCAAATTAGCTGGAGAATGATATGAAGAAGTTACCCTTAGTATAGAAAATGGCTAAGGCCGCGGAAATGAATAAAATCCAACATAAATTTACAGTGCTCCACACTCAACAACACCAAAGGGCTGAAAAATTCTTAGAGTTGCAAGACGAGACAGAAAGAGTCACAGGCATTATTCAACCTATACTCCAGAAGGTGCGATGAGAAACAGAGTCTGCATGACTTGTAATGTCAGAACACATCAGTTTCAACCTTGTTGAATAATTGCAGAAGGAAGAAGAGGACGTGCGACGAGACATGGAGGATATAGTGAAAATATTTCAATATTTTCAAAGCAAAGTCCTCACAAATGTTGAAGTTGTGGAATTTCTTTGTGTGGCTTGGGACAAGCCACATGTGAGTGTTGGGGGCCTATTGTCCCTAGGGAAATATAGGCATAATTCAGTTAGAATTTTTCCCAAGTATGTAAAGAGTCAGGTCACAGGGAGAAGAAGTTGTGACAGAAGTAGATGAAGAAGGAGAAGAAGTTGTGACAGAAGTAGATGAAGAAGGAGAAGAAGTTGCGATGGAAGTAGTCACGGAAGGAAGAATAAGGAAGAAGAAGCAGCTACAAAGGAAGCTGCGACGAAGGAGGACAAAAGTAAATAAGGAAGAAAGAGCTAAGACAAATTCAGTACTCTAAAAGGAAGATGTGATAGGAGAAGAGTTCGTGACAGTAGAAGAGTTTGTGACAGAACAGAAGCCACGACAAAAGGAAAGGATGCAACGAGATCAACAAAAAAGGAAGAATCCATGATAAAGAAAGTGTGAAGTGGCGCAATGGATGAAAAGGAAAGCTCGAGAGATCGTGGGTATGAAGTTGGTTAGAGTCACACGTGTTGTAAGGAATACAATCATGTTTGTATTTTGGGCCAATAGTGCCTACTGTTAGATGCAAATAGAATAGGAATGACAACCTGTTGGTTAACAGAATGAAGTCGGTTGATAACGACATGTAAGAGTCTATAAGAAGGAAGAATCCATGATGAGTGCGGTTTGCTTACCTAATTACCTAGTCAGTTCATTTACAGAGTCAGTTAGTTGTTTTGTGTCTGTAATAAGAGTTGAATAGTCTGCGGATGAGTTCGCAGAAGTATAGAGAAAATTGAGTCGATCCAGGCTGTGTGCAAATCAACAATAAAGTAAAGTAGGAGAATATTAAATGATAGAAGAATAGAGAGCATGAGAGGAGAGTGAAGTCTGTAAAAACAAGAGAAGAATATTTAGAACAGAGTCTGTAGCTGAGTGCGCATATGAAAGGTGCATATATTTCGCATGCCATATGAAGAGCACCTTTATGGTTTTTCCCGGATGGGTTTCCACATTAAATAATGTGTCAATGTGCCACTGTTGAATGTGTTTACGTTGAATGTGCTTAAGTCGCAGGGATGTATATTGTGAGTAAGTGTTATGAATTTGCTTATCAATGATTTCTCTTATGCATGAGTTGCACTGTTGATATATAACTTGTGTGTTAAATCTTATACTGTTGTTATAATCTATGTCGATGGATAAGTTAAATAGTGTCTTATGTGCGCACATCAAGAATAAGTAATACACCCAATGGATTCGATCGAGCGAGTTAGTAAGGTGCCAAGAGAGGATAAATCCCCACCCAACTACGGAAACATGGTTCTAACAGTTACCCATAAGAGATATATTGGGTGAGATTGCATCTACATCGCAGGTGCTGCCGACTGAGCCTTGCTCTATTGGGACGATATCTTGGGCTTTTTTGATCGCAAAAGAAGGTATGAACCTGGGTTGAAGAGAGAAAAATGAAAACAGGTGGTCGAACACTTAGGGAGAAGACAATAGAAATACTTCAGAAGTATTTCTATTCGCCAAAACTTTAGCATGACGCCAATATGCATATTTGATCATGCATTGCATGTGCCATCACTAAAAATACCATCAAGAAGCAAGGGTTGTCCACTCCTATGCCTACCCCAAACAAGCCTTAGGATCCAATATCAATGGATTACATGTTAAGTTTTCCCTCCACCAAGCATGGTCACGACTAGGTTTTTGTGGTTGCCGATCGGTTCTCTAAGATCGGTTGTGTGTTTAGGTTGATTTTGGGTTGTCATAGACCATTATTACAGATTGGGATAGTAGGTTCCTCAACACCTAATTTTCGTCCTGCTTATGGTCTCTAATGGACACCAAGATGACATACCAACTACCTTCCAACCCCAAATGGATGGGAAGATATAAGTGGTCAAAATGATGATTGTGCATATCCTATGCTTGTACAAATATAAACATCCATGCACATGGGATGATATCCTTCCATATGTTCAACACAGTTACAATAGATCCCTCCACAACTCTATTGGGTACAAACCCTTTTAGGTGTGCTTAGGGTTCCATCCGCTGTCCCCCATTGATGTAGCTATAACCATTGCATCTACAAAGGATGAGTCCTCGCATGCTCAGGACGAGGAAGACAAATCAACCAAATTCATTGAATGGATCCAACACATCCAACAACATGTTAATGATATCATGCAAAAATCCAATGCCAAGTATAAACAATGACTTCACCAACATCGGGTTCCACTCAAGCTTCAAGTTGGGGATAAGATGTGGTACATTTGAAGAAGGAGAGACTCACAATCCCCCACATAAATCTCAATCCAATTCGATATGGGATGTACACCATCACAAATATTGTTGGTGAGAATGATTTTGAAATAAACATTTCCCCTTTCCTTGGCTTGTACCTAGTATTTACAATGGAATTGGTTCAACCATATTTTCCACCTCTCTTGGACACCTTAGAGGTGGATGAGCAGTTGGCCCCTACAAAAATCAATCCATACTACCTTGAAAAACTACAGTGGATCAGATCATGGAAACAAAAATGAAGGGAACTTGCCAATAAAACATTCAACTCTATCGAGTCATCAAAGTAGGGAAAATTCTTCACCAAGGAAAGTGGCACACCAGGAGTCAAATTCAGTAGAAGTGACCCTATCTAATGAGGGATCTTGACACAGTGGATATCATTTCTTCCAAAGGGGGTAGGATTGATTCATATGGGCCTCGATAGCTACCCACCTAGTCCACTAGCCGAAAAACACAGTTTTCCAGCTTGGAATTTTTTTATGCTTTATTAGGTCTTGATATTCCACGACCATTTTGAGGACCTAAACAACCATTTTTTGCATTAAAACACTCAGATGATCAACATTGCCATGCCTAGGTAGACATCGTGGATTAATTCTTGGATAGACCTTTCTAACGATATACCAAGGACCCCAAATGGAGATTGTATGCAAAAGTTGTGCCCCAGGGAAGTTGACATATCAACTAACCCCATCGGGGCCCCAAATATTTTGGAGTTTCATCTCTCAGGGTTAGTAATTTTTATGTTCAGGGTTAGTAATTTGATGTTTAGAATTATTCAGTAATTTTTAGAAATCATAAACATAAATAGTAATTGAAAACACAACATTTTATATAACAGTTGAATTAACTCAAAAAATGTGTATTCTTCAAAGAACATTTCATCCCCTAATTTCATGCACAAAGACTATATAGCTTAGCAGATCATGGACATATATACAAAATTCAAATAGAACATTAAAGTACAATTTCACATTCAACATAAACCAAGCTTAACCATTCAATTCACCTGCTTCATTTTAAAGCAGATAATAAACATTTAATTCATTTAAATTTAATAGAAATTATAAAATTAAGAATTAAACTGATATAAAGCACAATTACTTATCTGAATAATTAACAGGTTGGAAACTAGATGCATGTGAGGCACTGTCCACCCAACCGTAGGCCACCTTGCTCACAAATCTCTTAGCAAGGTACCACCCCCAAGTTGAGACTATGAATCCAACGAGTGAAAACTCAAATTTAGTAGGGAAAGAAGTACATAGGTTGTAGGGTATATGTCCATAACTTATATTGTACATTTAGAACACATTAAACCCATAGTAAACAAATAATGTAAATTATTCTTCCATTAGAAACTTGGAACTAACCAATTCCTCATCAAACAATGAAAACCCTTCCTCAATTTCTATCCCAAACGACTATCAATGGTAACCCTTCACTACAATACCTTATATTTCCATATTTAATTAATGCCATGGAATTTTCACCAAGGGAAGAGTTTACTAGGTCACTGGTATAAACTAACTAGTGGACAATGTAACAATCCATGCCCCCACAATTAACAAGTTTCCATTTTCATGACAAGGAGAATGACAAATTGTTTTCAGAGTTTGTACCCAACTAGATGTTTACTAATAAAATAATAAACAATGGATTTTCCTTTGTGTCTATGCAAATGAGAGAGCGAGAGTCCTCATGTGAGAGAGTTTGAATGTTTTAATTTATGGAAGAGTGTGTCCATCTCTTTCTACATGATTGCTTTAGTTGCATGCCCAACTGCTTCCACGTTTTCTTTCCCAAGAGACTCGCGTCCATTCCCATGAACTAATTCCCTATTAGCACATAAATAAGGATTAAACCTTACTAAAAAATATAATAACAATTAAAATACAATAAAGACACTTGTTGGCTCAAGGTTAGGCTAGGGTCATGTTATAATCTCCCTAGGCTATCTACAACCCCATTTCTTTCTCACTTGTGGATTCATAGTCCCTAGTTATTTTAGCGTTCACCTCAACCATAACCAATTATATTTTATATTATATTTATATTTCAACATATAATTTGTTCATCCTTTTAGGAATTTCATCATCCAAATATACATCTTTATATCAAGGGTTCAAAACTACGGTGTTACATTTCCCTCCCCCTTAGATTAACATCATTCTTGGTGTTCTAACTCTAATGGACTCTATACAAATTCTATATACAATTAAAATTTTAAAAACAATGCAGGTACTACTCCTACATTATATCTTCCAAGTGGTATTCTTAGGGTTGTATTAGATCCATTAGATCTTTTCCTTCCTCGTCACTATGCTCCTGATAACCTTGACCTTCCAAATTAGCTTGTAAATTGGTTGCTTCAAGAACTCTTTCTTACGTTCCACCGTCCAACTAGGTCATGGGTTCTGGAATAATATGTAGGTTAGCTTTTTTGTTACCCCTATTTGGGAATTTATTGAGGTAATGATTACTTTTACAACCCCAACAATTAATGGTTGGCTTTTCTTTCTTTACAACAACTTCGATTTGCATTCCACTCTTTGATTCCTCTAGGTCCTTTCCCTTGATGATGGCTACCAAGACATCCTTTAAACCATTTTGCAAATGGATTAAATCTTCTGAAGCCTAAAGATTCACTTCATTCTATTTTGTCTAAAATTCCATCATCTTTTGATGTCCTCCTTGAATATTTCTCATAGTTTGAATCATTTCCTCAACAAGGTGGACAACTATTTACTCTGTTACCATCCTATACTTTTTTGGTCTTTATAGCCTCACAACTTTTGATATTGTTGTCAACACTTTCCTCAATGCCTCATTGTATGTTGTGGTTCCAGAGGAGCTCACACAGCTATTCTTCAACCACTAAGAGATAGTAGCATCAACTTTTGGGACTGAAGCTTTCTATATGTAAACGATAATAAAAAAATTCGTTAAGCTTGCACCTTACACACACACACACACACACATATAGGTAGATATATGTGTGTGTGTATAAAGTATGTGTGTGTGTGTGTGTGTGTGACATATATGTATGCACACTATCCTATATGTTAAATGATTGATTGCATCATTCCTTGCTTAGGATGTCCTTATGCATATCATGCTTGGTTAGGCCTATTAACACAGATGACTTCAATCATCTCATTTCTTTAGAAACAAAAAATGTTTTAGCATGCTCTGATTATGTTAAGAAAAACAAGTACAACATTTGTATGCTTCAAATATATATTCCAAACAACTTCCTCTTTCTAGGAAAACACAAAATCATAATCAAGAGAAGGGTAAAGAGTTCTCCCAGTTAAATTTGATCCCAGTTCGGAGTTCCACAACCATGGCTCTTTTACAAGAGGGTCTTTTATTCTTGGTATTCACCATTAGTCTAGAGACTTTTTAGCCTTATCGATTCCTCTTCGATCCCTTCAGACTCAATTGATCTTTTGTTGAATGCATATACCCGACTTCCTCAACAAATTCACAAACCTTTCCTTGGTTTCTATTCCAACCGCATAATAGTGATAATCCCTTCACTACAATACCTCAGGCACACCAATGTTTATTAACACCACATAATTTTTACCAAGGAAGGTGCTCACCATTTTTGTGTTAAAATTATCCAGGGGTAAGACATAATAGTCCATGCCCCACAACTGTTGTGATGAATTCCAACTAGGGATAAACCATAATAGTCCACGCCACACAATTATTGTGATTAATTCTAGTTAGGGGTAAGACATAATATTCCACGCCCCACAACTAACGAATTCTAGCTTTTATGACATAGTCAATTGACATTTTTCCATAATCGTGTCTGAATGAGGCATTTTCTTGAGAACAATCCACCTCATCTTGGATTTTTACAACCATTAGTTATTCCTTCCATCGCTTTGCTCCTTTTTATAGCATTCCCCTTCTATCGTCAGCACTTGATTATATTCTTTGCACTCCCTCCTACTAAATACATAACCACTTGCAAGGTTGATCAACATCATGATCACTTCCACAAATAATTTGTAATAAAATAAAACATATCCATACTTGCATACTTCCTCAATACATTATCATGAAATTGAAAACACCCTTATTTTCCCCATCCTACTTCTCAACACTTGGTCAATTACCTGCTTTCCTTCCTTTCCACCTATACACAAAACCAAGAATGTGTCCATTCTTTCTTAGGTGTAATCAATGTCAGCATAAATGTTGCATATCAGGTGTCCTTCCAAGGAAGAGGTCTAGTAGTTACTTATGTAATATTTTTCTAAATATAACTATTCCTATTAATTTATTCACAATTAATTTAGGCGAGGGTAAGAATACTTCATTCCTTTTCTTTAGCCCAAAACATACCTCAATATCTGCTTGAATTGAGTTGATACACCAGTTTAGGCTTGGAGATTCTATTGAATCCCACACCACTTACAACTCATAGCATTAAAATGAAAAGAAAACTATTAACACTAGTTAATCAACATGTTCAACACTTCTTCCTTTCATATGTTTCATAGATTTCAAGATTCTAATAAGCTCATTTCTGGGCTCTTTCATAACATTTTCCCTAAGGGAAAACACTGTAACTAAGAACCAAATCGTCCAAATATGCACTAAACATATGAGTGCAACATTCATTGGGGGAAAATATTCAACTGAATCCAAATAATTCGTTGAGTCTCATAGACCTTTGTAAATTAATTTTTACATAGACAAATCCAATCAAAGAACTATGCAAGTGCACTTGCTTATCGTCGAATAACAATATTTCATTATTTCTTAAGATAATAAGATTTCCTTCATAGGAATAACTTATCCTTTGCAACAATATTATCAATACTTTCATCCATGCTTTTGTTCATGTTCTTTAGCACCCTAGGAACTCATCCATATCATTAATTTCATGTAAGCTTTCTCAACATATTCAAGTATAATCATCAATATTTTCATGTGCATTTTTCAACATGACTAACAAGCATTATCGGTTTATACTTAGAATTTAAAATCACAACAATTTCAAGAATAGGTAAAGAATTCCCCCACTTCAATTCTTTTGAATGACCTAAATGTATTTCTTATAACTTGTCCATTTCCATAGGACCTTTATTGGTTGGACTTGCACTAGCTTCCATTGCCATACATTATTGCATCAAACGTTATCCTAAGAATTGCCATTATCCCTCAACGGATTGAGGTATCTCTATAGACGTACGCATGTTGGAAACCAAAATTGACTCTTAGTAACCCAGTTCACCACAAGTCCCAGGAAGTCAATTCGTTTTCTTTTGAGAATTGATGAAGTAACTGATTTAATGTTGAAAAATTAACTTTGGGTAAACATGTCAATTATATTACTTCTAGACCAAGGAACAATATATTACAAACCCAAATCCTAGGCATTCTATGGCCAAGGTCAAAACTATTCCTTACTAGGATTCTAGATTCTACTTCATACTGATGTTTGTAGAGTCAAATACACCTACAAGGCTACTTCATAAAAAAGTACACACACACACACACACATGCATACATCAATACATATATAGTATGTATGCATGTATGTATACATGCATGTATGTATGTATGTATGCATGTAGGTATTGATGTATGTATGTATGTGTGTATGTATGTATGCATGTATGTACATACATGCATACATACATGCATACATACATACATACATACATGCATGCATATACATACATACACATGCATGCATGCATACATACATACATACATATATATGATTGTGCATGCAATCTATTTGACGAAACTGATTTTCAAATCGTCAAATTATTTGTTTGAATCTCTCCTACAGAGTAAATCCTTGTAGCTAATTGTTTTGCAAGCAAATTGATTCTTAAGTGACAATTTGTTGCCCTTATCGGAATTGGTTGTGTCTAATTTACTTATGCAAATAAATTTTGCAGAATTGAAACTATTGTCCCTAGGGGAATTATTTGTTGTGTTTTGCTAATCAACTTTTCACGGTTGAAAATGTTGCCCAATTGGGTAGTGTTTCTTGTTGGTTTTCCAAAAGCAACTTTGTTTTCCAAGTGTAATTGTTGCCGTTCTTTGAACACCATGTGTGGGATCTAAGACTAGGCATGCAACTAGATCTTTCATAAGAGAAATCGTTGACCCTTGTAACCCTTGATGTTCAATTTAATCACGTAAATCAATTTTATTATGATGAAGTTACAGTCCCATAATGCATTTGTGCTTAATGAAAATAATGTTGGTCAACAACATGTCTAACCGACGCAAGATTGTTACTTCTTATTAGGCACTTTGTCGGTGTAAACTAATGTGTGTAACCTAAGTTTTTGAAGGAAAATTTTACATTTTAAAGAAAGATATTTTGAATTTGAAGTGAATAGAATAATTTATCCTTTATCCTAGTTATCAAAAATTTGGGGAATGCAATGCTATTGTGTGGAGACACCCATATCTATGATATATATGTGTGTGTGTTGTATGTATGTATGAACATTATTATCTCTGGTAAAAATGATATCTATCATTTTTTTATTAGTCACATCCACATGAACCCATTGATTCTTAAATGTGACATTAAATTATTTGGCATACACAACTGGTTGAAGGTTATTATCGCTTGTTATAATTCTTTCTCACACATAACCCATTGATTTTTATTATCTAATTCACAAGTGCACACAAGTTCCCATTGATTATTATTATCTATTATAACCAATGTTATTATTTCTTGTTATTATTTTCTTATAAACAAATAACTTATCTCTTGTTACTGTCCTCTCACACACACCCATCTTGTTAACACAATGTTGTATCCACAACTTATCAAGAAGCATGGGCAATCTACAACCTAGCATAAAGGAGATGTGTAAAGTAAGAGAGATTTAAACTAACTCAATCTTTAGAGTGAGTCTTTTTTTTTTGGCAAAATTGTGCCTTAATTCACTCATTTTTTTTAATATTTGGAAAAGAAAAAAAAGTAAAAAAGAAGAAGAAAAACATACAATATATCCACTTTAACTTAATCATTTACACAAGTGATCTCTGGTTTGGATTCATAACTTATATCTTGTTATTTTCACATAGACATTGCTACTATTCACATGTTAACTCTTGTTATGTCCATAGAATTTTATATCTTAGAATTTTGAGGTGAACTACCATATATGCTTTTTCATCTATGGATGAGAATGAGACAAGTGTACTATCTAGATTGATTCTATGGGCGTCATCCAATTAACTTAACTTGAACTCTAATCACGAATGGTTATATTGAATAACTATTAACTTAACTATTAGATACAGTTATTAGCGTAACTCCAACGATTCTACAACTATTAGCTTAACTTCAACTCTAATCCCAGTGATATTGGATAACTATTATATTAACTATTAGATAACTATTAGGTTAACTCAAATAGTGATACAACTATTAAATTAAATTTAGATGAATGTGGTTATTAAATAGTGGTAATAAAAAACTATTAGCTGAACTACTCTTGACTCCATCTCTTAGCCTAAAAAGTCAAACTTCATTGCATGAAACCATGCAAGATCCAATAAGATTTTCCATTTGGCAGTACTATGAGGGTGCTAGGCTCAATGCAGTCTAAAACTATGTATTAATAATTTATTTTAGATCTCAATGTGTCAAATATATACCTCTCATGGTATTTTAACACACATAATCAATTGGAATTGGAATCTTAACATAATCTTTTAAACAAGTTATCTTTTGTTAGTAATCATAACTTATATCTTGTTATTTTAACACACACATTGCTACTATTCACATGTTAGCTCTTGTTATTATTCTCTCACAAAATCAATTGGAATTGGAATCTTAACCTAATCTTTTATATAAGTTATCTCTTGTTAGTATTCATAACTTATATCTTGTTATTTTCTTTTGTTAGTATTAGTAACTTATATCTTGTTATTTTCACACACACATTGCTACTATTCACATGTTAGCTCTTGTTATGATTCTTACACAGAATCAATTGGAATTGAAATCTTAACCTAATCTTTTATATAAGTTCTCTTGTCAATATTCATAACTTATATCTTGTTATTTTCACACACTCATTGCTACTATAAAGGGAGTGAGTCTTTTTTTGGGGGAAGGCAAAGTTGTGCCTTAATCCACTCATTTTTTTTATACTCCGAAAAAAAGAGAGAGTATGCCAATCTTAACCTAATCTTTTACACAAGTTATCCCTAGTTAGTATTCATAAATTATATCTTGTTATTTTCACACACACATTACTACTATTCACATGTTAAGTCTTGTTATTATTCTCACATAGAATCAATTGGAATTGGAATCTTAACCTAATCTTTTACAGAAGTGATCTCTTGCTAGTATTCATAATTTATATCTTGTAATTTTCACACACATTGCTACTATTAAGGGAGTGACTTCAACTAGCTCATGGAGTCTTTATTTTTCGGCAAGGCAAAGTTGTGCCTTAATTCACTCATTTTTTTTATATTTTGAAGAAAAAAAAAAACATAAAATATACCAATTTTAACTTAATCTTTTACACAAGTTATCTCTTGTTAGTATTCATAAATTATATATTGTTATTTTCACACACATTACTACTATTCATATGTCAACTCTTGATATTATTCTCACACACACTCAATTGCAATTGAAATCTTAACCCAATCTTTTACACAAGTTATCTTTGTTAGTATTCTTAACTTATATCTTGTTATTTTCACACACATTGCTACTATTAAGGGAGTATCTTAAAGTAACTCAATCTTAATGAGTGAGTCTTTATTTTTAGGCAAGGCAAACCTTAATTCACTCTTTTTTTTAATATGACAAAAAGAAACAGCTGGCAATTGGATTGCCGGCCGGCGGCATGTGATTGGAGCACGTTCTCTGGGTCCCACATTTCCACTTGCATTTTTTTATTTCAGTTAATTAACCCCTCGTGTACTAAATAATAATTTTTAGCATTTCCACTTGCATTTTTTTATTTCAGTTAATTAACCCCTCGTGTAATAAGAACAAATAGTTAAAAAAAATTAGCAAAAAATAATAATAATAATTTTTCACGCGCTCCGATGCTCGGCAATTTATACGACGCGTCACGCCGCAGAGTGAAAGCTCTGGTAAGTCAGCTGGCCTTGGTTTCTGGGTCCGAGATTGAAAATAATTGTTGAATGTAGAGAAGTTAAAGAATTATTCAATGTCAATTCGCTGATTATGTGGCGGAGTTTTACAGGATGAAAAGGATTCCTCCGTGTGTGAGGGAGCCTCTTCCCATAAGTAGCCATTTCCTCGTTTCTCAGCGTTGGTACTCGTCGTTGTCCTCCGCGTATTTGCCATTTTATGCATCGATCGACGGAGGGAGGAGACCTTTGAACATTTACCGAGTGAATGCGCCTGACATCGGTTATTTCGTGGTATGTTCCTCTGAATTCTCATACCTTTGAATTCTGGAAGAACCGTAATCGATTTGTAGGTAGATATTCAGAGCGTTGAGTCCCCATTTGATTTTCAGAGGACCCAGTCCACATTTCATTTGCTTCTTCAATAAGGTAACACAAAGTCGATTGCTGTTACGCTCTATATTTTGGATTTTTCATTTGCATGCATTCTTTAAAAGGGCTTTTAAACCCCCCCCTGGAAGCAATCAGAGACCATCAATTCTTCAAGGTTGCAAGGTTGCAGATTAGATTATTGCTTCGGCATTTAAAATAAATGACAATGGCTCTGTTCCGGGGTTTCATTTTCTTGTTTCTTGCGTTCTCTGTGATGCTACCGGCAATGCATACATGGTCGCCGGCAGAGGCTATCAGATCTTCGCAATTTGAGAAATTTGACAGAGCTCCGGCTAAGTCAATAAGCGATTTGGCTTCTTCATTTAGGGAAGCTCCGGCGTTTCGTAATGGGAACGAGTGCCCTCTCTTGACTTCTGAACGGAATGGATCATTCTGCAGCGATTTATCATTTTGAGCTACGAGATACAAATTATGTAAACAGGTTTTATGATATATGTGGGAGTATCCTCGGTCGGGTCTACTTCCTAATTTTTAACAAGGAAGCCCCTGCATTCTCACCCGAAGCTAAATCCCTCATAGCCACCATGGGAAACTGGTATGTCCGCGAATCATTCACCTATATCAGGGTTTTTGGAAGCAATGCTGCCCATATGTTGCCTAAGGTCGTTCCAGACAGGTTGGTCCTTGAAGAGATTTCATTTCAAACAGTCACAAAAGGGATTTACAAAAAATGTGCTGCACCTAAGAGGAAGGTTTGGCCCAAGTTTTGTATAACCCTTGGGTTTTTGAGCATACCTACTTCTACTTGGGCATCAAAGCTTAGTGACCACATAGTGTCACTCAAGCTTGGATTTGCTAGTAAAAGGAAGCATGATCCCAAGGGGATTGTTGACCTCCACCTCAGGTAGAACCATTTTAAAATAGGATATGCTCATGAAGAGATTCCAGATGATTTCATTTACCAGGGAGTCGACACCTTTTCTAAAGTCTTGGCGAGAGTTAAAAGAAGGAAGAACAAAGTCATATATTGCAATACCAAAAGGAGATCAAAGACAGAGTTTGACATTATAGGTCCATGGAGTTAGACATTCAGGAAAAATGTAATAAAAGACAAGGAAAGCAGAGAAGCTAAAGCTGCAGAAAAGGAGGTTCTGACATCCACCAATGCATCCATAAAACCCATTTCAGACATAGGTAAAGGTAAAGCTCCCATGGAAGAAGTTCCCCAGACATCTGTGGAACAACATGTCAAGGACTATTTGCACACCTAAGAGATTGAGCAAGATTACTTCAGCACTAGACACTCAGGAAGTTACAACCTCTCAGCCAATTGAAGTTGTTTAGGTGACCACTGTGGTTGAAAATACTCAATTTGTACTAGCACAGATCGAAGGGGAACCTCTCAAATGGCTACAATCTTTAATTTCATCTATTCCTGCCTCTACCATTGACTTGACTCATTCAGCAGAAGAAGATGAGAGGGTTTCTCCTGTGCCTGTGACCCTTGAAGTTGGAAATGGTAATGGTTTACTGAATTCCACCAATGGTAGTAATGACAAGCCTTCATCACCCCCCTTACAATCTCAACTTTATTCTCAGTCTAGCCCTTCCTCTTTTGTTGTACTTATCTCATCAATAATAGCTTTATCTTCATTATCTGTTGGTTCTACTGTAACACCTTTCATGACTCAGCTTTATCAAAATGCTACTTGTCTACCTGAATCTGTTACACCTATTTATGTAGATATGCCCATTCCTTCATCTATTGTACCTCTAGTTTTCAAGATTCCATTGCATATCCCTTCATTCAACTCAGTGTCATCCCCCGTGGCTGAGAAAACTTCGGCAGTTTCATCATCACCACTCAAGATCACTACTTTGCAAGTTTCATCAGTTGAAGCTTCAATTCCTGAGAAAGGACTATTAATTCCACTTTGGTTCAGAAGGTTGCATTGTTAGAAAGACAGTGTGAAGATGCAACTGCAAGTGCATCTTCATCTTCATATTTTAAGTTTCCCAGGAATAATTTAAAGAGCTTGCCATTCGAACCCACAAGGAACATTATGATTTGGTTGTGAGTTATTTAAAACTCTAGATAATATCTTTGAAACTCACATGGTTTTTGGCAAGATGTCTGTTGTTCTAGAAGACTTAGTTGAGAAGAGACAACAAGCCTC
>LPNX010232808.1:165359-265633 GCA_001517045.1 Pseudotsuga menziesii
CAGATCACTGTCAATTAGCCTAGTGCCAATTTTCCATGCATGTAGGGAGAGTGGCTTCTTTTTTCCACCTAACTCACCATGTAACTGATTGTAGACTAATTTAAACATCCAAAGTTAGACTAGTGAGCTCCAGCTGTGATTTTTCCACACTGATTTGGCTAATCAGTCAGGTTTAGTTGGTAGATTTGAATCCTATCTTTAGCATTCGAATACTATTTATTGTACTACCATTGTATTTTTTATTAATGAATGAAGATTAATGTTGTGATTATCTGAGCAATTCTTGTCCAGTTAATTTGAAATTTGTATCATGAATTCTTTGTTCAGTGTACATTCATCTTGATTATTCCATTGCGTAATTCCTTTCCAATAGCTCTCATCATAGCCTATAGATCTATGGTTATCAAATTTAACATCCATTACGCTCGAAGAGCTATGCTATAAAAGATATTACAAGTGGGATTATGGTGGCCTACCATGCATGCAGATGCGCGAGAATACTGACGTAGTTGTGATGTCTTCTAGAGAACGGGAAAGTCATCGTGACGAGATGAGACACTATTAGTACCAAAAGTAAATATGCATGAATTTGATAAATGGGTCGTTGATTTTGTGAGTCTTATTAGTCTAACAGGGAAGTGCACAGAGGTTGCGAAGAAGATAGAAGAAGCAAAGGCATTGTGTGCCAAGGATGTCGACCAAGTTTCTCAGACTTGGTCAGTGTTTATTGACGACACTGAATTGGAGAAAGTCACAGAGGAGCTGTGCACAACTGAGATAGAAGCAAATCAGCTGGAGAACGATATGAAGAAGTTACCCTTAGTATAGAAAATGGCTAAGGCCGTGGAAATGAATAAAATCCAACAGAAATTTATAGTGCTCCACACTCAACAACACCAAAGGGCTGAAAAATTCTCAGAGTTGCAAGCCAAGACAGAAAGAGTCACAGGCATTATTCAGCCTATACACCAGAAGATGCGATGAGAAACAGAGTCTGCATGACTTGTAATGTCAGAACACATCAGTTTCAACCTTGTTGAATAATTGCAGAAGGAAGAAGAGGACATGCGACAAGACATGGAGGATATAGTGAAAATATTTCAATATTTTCAAAGCAAAGTCGTCACAAATGTTGAAGTTGTGGAATTTCTTTGTGTGGCTTGGGACAAGCCACATGTGAGTGTTGGGGGCCTATTGTCCCTAGGGAAATATAGGAATAATTCAGTTATAATTTTTCTCAAGTATGTAAAGAGTCAGGTCACAGGGAGAAGAAGTTGTGACAGAAGTAGATGAAGAAGGAGAAGAAGTTGCGATGGAAGTAGTCACGGAAGGAAGAATAAGGAAGAAGAAGCAGCTACAAAGGAAGCTGTGACGAAGGAGGACAAAAGTAAATAAGGAAGAAAGAGCTAAGACAAATTCAGTACTTGAAAATGAAGATGTGACAGGAGAAGAGTTCGTGACAGTAGAAGAGTTTGTGACAGAACAGAAGCCACGACAAAAGGAAAGGATGCGACGAGATCAACAAAAAAGGAAGAATCCATGATAGAGAAAGTGTGCAGTGGCGCAATGGATGAAAAGGAAAGCTCGAGAGATCATGGGTATGAAGTTGGTTAAAGTCACACGTGTTGTAAGGAATAAAATCATGTTTGTATTTTGGGCCAACAGTGCCTACTGTTAGATGCAACTAGAATAGGAATGACAACCTGTTGGCTAACAGAATGAAGTCGGTTGATAACGACATGCAAGAGTCTATAAGAAGGAAGAATCCATGATGAGTGCGGTTTGCTTACCTAATTACCTAGTCAGTTCATTTACAGAGTCAGCTAGTTGTTTTGTGTCTGTAATAAGAGTCAAATAGTCTGCAGATGAGTTCGTAGAAGTATAGAGAAAATTGAGTCGATCCAGGCTGTGTGCAAATCAACAATAAAGTAAAGTAGGAGAATATTAAATGATAGAAGAATAGAGAGCATGAGATGAGAGTGAAGTTTGTAAAAACAAGAGAAGAATATTTAGAATAGAGTCTGTAGCTGAGTGCGCATATGAAAGGTGCATATATTTCTCATGCCATATGAAGAGCGCATTTATGGTTTTTCCCGGATGGGTTTCCACATTAAATAATGTGTCAATGTGTCACTGCTGAATGTGTTTATGTTGAATGTGCTTAAGTCGCAGGGATGTATATTGTGAGTAAGTGTTATGAATTTGCTTATGAATGATTTCTCTTATGCATGAGTTGCACTGTTGATATATAACTTGTGTGTTAAATCTTATACTGTTGTTATAATCTATGTCGATGGATAAGTTAAATAGTGTCTTATGTGCGCACAGCAAGAATAAGTAATACACCAAATGGATTCGATCGAGCGAGTTGGTAAGGTGCCAAGAGAGGATAAATCCCCACCCAACTACGAAAACATGGTTCTAACAGTTACCCATAAGAGATATATTGGGTGAGACTGCATCTACCTCGCAGGTGCTGCCAACTGAGCCTTGCTCTATCGAGCCGATATCTTGGGCTTTGTTGATCGCAAAAGAAGGTATGAACCTGGGTTGAAGAAAGAACAATGAAAACAAGTGGTCGAACACTTAGGGAGAAGACAATAGCATTACTTCAGAAGTATTTCTATTCGCCAAAACTTTAGCATGACGTCAATATGCATATTTGATCATGCATTGCATGTACCATCACTAAAAATACCATCAAGAAGCAAGGGTTGTCCACTCCTATGCCTACCCCAAACAAGCCTTAGGATCCAATATCAATGGATTACATGTCAAGTTTTCCCTCCACCAAGCATGGTCACGACTATGTTTTTTGTGGTTGCCGATCGGTTCTCTAAGATCGGTTGTGTGTTTAGGTTGATTTTGGGTTGTCATAGACCATTATTACAGATTGGGATAGTAGGTTCCTCAACACCTAATTTTCGTCCTGCTTATGGTCTCTAATGGACACCAAGATGACCATACCAACTACCTTCCAACCCCAAATGGATGGGAAGATATAAGTGGTCAAAATGATGATTGTGCATATACTACGCTTGTACAGCTACAAACATCCACGCACATGGGATGATATCCTTCCATATGTTCAACATAGTTACAATATATCCCTCCACAACTCTATTGGGTACAAACCCTTTTAGGTGTGCTTGGGGTTCCATCCGTTGTCCCCCATTGATGTAGCTATACCCATTGCATCTACAAAGGATGAGTCCTCGCATGCTCAGGATGAGGAAGACAAATCAACCAAATTCATTGAATGGATCCAACACATCCAACAACATGTTAATGCTATCATGCAAAAATCCAATGCCAAGTATAAACAATGACTTGACCAACATCGGGTTCCACTCAAGCTTCAAGTTGGGGATAAGATGTGGTACATTTGAAGAAGGAGAGACTCACAATCCCCCACATAAATCTCAATCCAATTCGATATGGGATGTACACCATCACAAATATTGTTGGTGAGAATGATTTTGAAATAAACATTTCCCCTTTCCTTGGCTGGTACCCAGTATTTACAATGGAATTGGTTCAACCATATTTTCCACCTCTCTTGGACACCTCAGAGGTGGATGAGCAGTTGGCCCCTACAAAAATCAATCCATACTACCTTGAAAAACTACAATGGATCAGATCATGGAAACAAAAATGAAGGGAACTTGCCAATAAAACATTCAACTCTATCGAGTCGTCAAAGTAGGGAAACTTCTTCACCAAGGAAAGTGGCACACCAGGAGTCAAATTCAGTAGAAGTGACCCTATCTAATGAGGGATCTTGACACAGTGGATATCATTTCTTCCTAAGGGGGTAGGATTGATTCATATGGGCCTCGATAGCTACCCACCTAGTCCACTAGCTGAAAAACACAGTTTTCCAGCTTGGAATTTTTTTATGCTTTATCAGGTCTAGATATTCCACGACCATTTTGAGGACCTAAACAACCATTTTTTGCATTAAAACACTCATATGATCAACATTGCCATGCCTGGGTAGACATCATGGATTCATTCTTGGATAGACCTTTCTAACGATATACCAAGGACCCCAAATGGAGATTATATGCAAAAGTTGTGCCTCGGGGAAGTTGACATATCAACTAACCCCATCGGGTCCCCAAATATTTTGGAGTTTCATCTCTCAGGGTTAGTAATTTTTATGTTTAGGGTTAGTAATTTTATGTTTAGAATTATTCAGTAATTTTTAGAAATCATAAACATAAATAGTAATTGAAAACACAACATTTTGTATAACAGTTGAATTAACTCAAAAAATGTGTATTCTTCAAAGAACATTTAATTCATCCCCTAATTTCATGCACAAAGACTATATAGCTTAGCAGATCATGGACATATATACAAAATTCAAATAGAACATTAAAGTACAATTTCACATTCAACATAAACCAAGCTTAACCATTCAATTCACCTGCTTCATTTTAAAGCAGATAATAAACATTTAATTCATTTAAATTTAATAGAAATTATAAAATTAGGAATTAAACTGATATAAAGCACAATTACTTATCTGAATAATTAACAGGTTGGAAACTGGATGCATGTGAGGCACTCTCCACCCAACCGTAGGCCACCTTGCTCACAAATCTCTTAGCAAGGTACCACCCCCAAGTTGAGACTATGAATCCAACGAGAGAAAACTCAAATTTAGTAGGGAAAGAAGTACATAGGTTGTAGGGTATATGTCCATAACTTATATTGTACATTTAGAACACATTAAACCCATAGAAAACAAATAATGTAAATTATTCTTCCATTAAAAACTTGGAACTAACCAATTCCTCATCAAACAATGAAAATCCTTCCTCAATTTCTATCCCAAACGACTATCAGTGGTAACCCTTCACTACAATACCTTAGATTTCCATATTTAATTAATGCCATGGAATTTTCACCAAGGGAAGAGTTTACTAGGTCACTGGTATAAACTAACTAGTGGACAATGTAACAATCCATGCCCCCACAATTAACAAGTTTCCATTTTCATGACAAGGAGAATGACAATTTGTTTTCAGAGTTCGTACCCAAGCAGATGTTTACTAATAAAATAATAAACAATGGATTTTCCTTTGTGTCTATGCAAATGAGAGAGCGAGAGTCCTCATGTGAGAGAGTTTGAATGTTTTAATTTATGGAAGAGTGTGTCCATCTCTTTCTACATGATTGCTTTAGTTGCATGCCCAACTGCTTCCACGTTTTCTTTCCCAAGAGACTCGCATCCATTCCCATGAACTAATTCCCTATTAGCACATAAATAAGGATTAAACCTTACTAAAAAATATAATAACAATTAAAATACAATAAAGACACTTGTTGGCTCAAGGTTAGGCTAGGGTCATGTTATAATCTCCCTAGGCTATCTACAACCCCATTTCTTTCTCACTTGTGGATTCATAATCCCTAGTTATTTTAGCGTTCACCTCAACCATAACCAATTATATTTTATATTATATTTATATTTCAAAATATAATTTGTTCATCCTTTTAGGAATTTCATCATCCAAATGTACATCTTTATATCAAGGGTTCAAAACTACGGTGTTACATTTCCCTCCCCCTTAGATTAACATCATTCTTGGTGTTCTAACTCTAATGGACTCTATACAAATTCTATATACAATTAAAATTTTAAAAACAATGCAGGTACTACTCCTACATTATATCTTCCAAGTGGTATTCTTAGGGTTGTACTAGATCCATTAGATCTTTTCCTTCCTCGTCACTATGCTCCTGATAACCTTGACCTTACAAATTAGCTTGTAAATTGGTTGCTTCAAGAACTCTTTCTTATGTTCCACCGTCCAACTAGGTCATGGGTTCTGGAATAATATGTAGGTTAGCTTTTTTGTTACCCCTATTTGGGAATTTATTGAGGTAATGATTACTTTTACAACCCCAACAATTAATGGTTGGCTTTTCTTTCTTTACAACAACTTCGATTTGCATTCCACTCTTTGATTCCTCTAGGTCCTTTCCCTTGATGTTGGCTACCAAGACATCCTTTAAACCATTTTGCAAATGGATCAAATCTTTTGAAGCCTAAAGATTCACTTCATTCTATTTTGTCTAAAATTCCATCATCTTTTGATGTCCTCCTTGAATATTTCTCATAGTTTGAATCATTTCCTCAACAAGGTGGACAACTATTTACTCTGTTACCATCCTATACTTTTTTGGTCTTTATAGCCTCACAACTTTTGATATTGTTGTCAACACTTTCCTCAATGCCTCATTGTATGTTGTGGTTCCAGAGGAGCTCACACAACTATTCTTCAACCACTAAGAGATAGTAGCATCAACTTTTGGGACTGAAGCTTTCTATATGTAAATGATGATAAAAAAATTCATTAAGCTTCCACCTTACACACACACACACGCACACACACACACACATATAGGTAGATATATATACACACACACATACTTATATACACACATATATATATCTACCTATATGTGTGTGTGTGTGCGTGTGTGTACACACACACACACATGCACACACATATATGTATGCACACTATCCTATATGTTAAATGATTGATTGCATCATTCCTTGCTGAGGATGTCCTTATGCATATCATGCTTGGTTAGGCCTATTAACGTAGATGACTTCAATCATCTCATTTATTTAGAAACGAAAAATGTTTTAGCATGCTTTGATTATGTTAAGAAAAACAAATACAACATGTGTATGCTTCAAATATATATTCCAAATAACTTCCTCTTTCTAGGAAAACACAAAATCATAATCAAGAGAAGGGTAAAGAGTTCTCCCAGTTAAATTTGATCCCAGTCCAGAGTTCCACAACCATGGCTCTTTTACAAGAGGGTATTTTATTCTTGGTATTCACCATTAGTCTAGAGACTTTTTAGCCTTATCGATTCCTCTTCGATCCCTTCAGACTCAATTGATCTTTTGTTGAATGCATATACCCGACTTCCTCAACAAATTCACAAACCTTTCCTTGGTTTCTATTCCAACCGCATAATAGTGATAATCCCTTCACTACAATACCTCAGGCACACCACTGTTTATTAACACCACATAATTTTTACCAAGGAAGGTGCTCACCATTTTTGTGGTAAAATTATCCAGGGGTAAGACATAATAGTCCATGCCCCACAACTGTTGTGATGAATTCCAACTAGGGATAAACCATAATAGTCCATGCCACACAATTATTGTGATTAATTCTAGTTAGGGGTAAGACATAATAGTCCACGCCCCACAACTAACGAATTCTAGCTTTTATGACATAGTCAATTGAGATTTTTCCATAATCGTGTCTGAATGAGGCGTTTTCTTGAGAACAATCCACCTCATCTTGGATTTTTACAACCATTAGTTATTCCTTCCATCGCTTTGCTCCTTTTCATAGCGTTCCCCTTCTATCGTCAGCACTTGATTATATTCTTTGCACTCCCTCCTACTAAATACATAACCACTTGCAAGGTTTATCAACATCATGATCACTTCCACAAATAATTTGTAATAAAATAAAACATATCCATACTTGCATACTTCCTCAATACATTATCATGAAATTGAAAACACCCTTATTTTCCCCATCCTACTTCTCAACACTTGGTCAATTACCTGCTTTCCTTCCTTTCCACCTATACACAAAACCAAGAATGTGTCCATTCTTTCTTAGGTGTAATTAATGTCAGCATAAATGTTGCATATCAGGTGTCCTTTCAAGGAAGAGGTCTAGTAGTTATTTATGTAATATTTTTCTAAATATAACTATTCCTATTAATTTATTCACAATTAATTTAGGCGAGGGTAAGAATACTTCATTCTTTTTCTTTAGCCCAAAACATACCTCAATGTCTGCTTGAATTGAGTTGATACACCAGTTTAGGCTTGGAGATTCTATTGAATCCCACACCACTTACAACTCATAGCATTAAAACGAAAAGAAAACTATTAACACTAGTTAATCAACATGTTCAACGCTTCTTCCTTTCATATGTTTCATAGATTTCAAGATTCTAATAAGCTCATTTCTAGGCTCTTTCATAACATTTTCCCTAAGGGAAAACACTGTAACTAAGAACCAAATCGTCCAAATATGCACTAAACATATGAGTGCAACATTCAATGGGGGAAAATATTCAACTGAATCCAAATACTTCGTTGAGTCTCATAGACTTTTGTAAATTAATTTTTACATAGACAAATCCAATCAAAGAACTATGCAAGTGCACTTGCTTATCGTCGAATAACAATATTTCATTATTTCTTAAGATAATAAGATTTCCTTCATAGGAATAACTTATCCTCTGCAACAATATTATCAATACTTTCATCCATGCTTTTGTTTATGTTCTTTAGCACCCGAGGAACTCATCCATATCATTAATTTCATGTAAGCTTTCTCAACATATTCAAGTATAATCATCAATATTTTCATGTGCATTTTTCAACATGACTAACAAGCATTATCGGTTTATACTTAGAATTTAAAATCACAACAATTTCAAGAATAGGTAAAGAATTCCCCCACTTCAATTCTTTTAAATGACCTAAATGTATTTCTTATAACTTGTCCATCTCCATAGGACCTTTATTGGTTGGACTTGCACTAGCTTCCATTGCCATACATTATTGCATCAAACGTTATCCTAAGAATTGTCCTTATCCCTCAACGTCTATATGAGGTATCTCTATAGACGTACGCATGTTGGAAACCAAAATTGACTCTTAGTAGCCTAGTTCACCACAAGTGCTAGGAAGTCAATTCATTTTCTCTCGAGAATTGATGAAGTAACTAATTTAATGTTGAAAAATTAACTTTGGGTAAACATGTCAATTATATTACTTCTAGACCAAGGAACAATATATTACAAACCCAAATCCTAGGCATTCTATGGCCAAGGTCAAAACTATTCCTTACTAGGATTCTAGATTCTACTTCATACTGATGTTTGTAGAGTCAAATACACCTACAAGGCTACTTCATAAAAAAGTACACACACACACACACATGCATACATCAATACATATATGGTATGTATGCATGTATGTATACATGCATGTATGTATGCATGTATGTACATACATGCATGCATATACATGCATACATACACACACACATACATACATGCATACATACATACATGCATACATACATACCTGTATGTGTGTACGTATGTATGCATGTATGTACATACATGCATACATACATGCATACATACATACATACATACATACATGCATGCATATACATACATACACATGCATGCATGCATACACACATACATACATATATATGATTGTGCATGCAATCTATTTGACGAAACTGATTTTCAAATTGTCAAATTATTTGTTTGAATCTCTCCTATAGAGTAAATCCTTTTAGCTAATTGTTTTGCAAGCAAATTGATTCTTAAGTGACAATTTGTTGCCCTTATCAGAATTGGTTGTGTCTAATTTACTTATGCAAATAAATTTTGCAGAATTGAAACTATTGTCCCTAGGGGCATTATTTGTTGTGTTTTGCTAATCAACTTTTCACGGTTGAAAATGTTGCCCAATTGGGTAGTGTTTCTTGTTGGTTTTCCAAAAGCAACTTTGTTTTCCAAGTGTAATTGTTGCCGTTCTTTGAACACCATGTGTGGGATCTAAGACTAGGCATGCAACTAGATCTTTCATAAGAGAAATCGTTGACCCTTGTAACCGTTGATGTTCAATTTAATCACGTAAATCAATTTTATTATGATGAAGTTACAGTCCCATAATGCATTTGTGCTTAATGAAAATAATGTTGGTCAACAACATGTCTAACCAAGGCAAGATTGTTACTTCTTATTAGGCACTTTGTCGGTGTAAACTAATGTGTGTAACCTAAGTTCTTGAAGGAAAATTTTACATTTTAAAGAAAGATATTTTGAATTTGAAGTGAATAGAATAATTTATCCTTTATCTTAGTTATCAAAAATTTAGGGAATGCAATGCTATTGTGTGGAGACACCCATATCTATGATATATATGTGTGTGTGTTGTATGTATGTATGAACATTATTATCTCTGGTAAAAATGATATCTATCATTTTTTTATTAGTCACATCCACATGAACCCATTGATTCTTAAATGTGACATTAAATTATTTGGCATACACAACTGGTTGAAGGTTATTATCTCTTGTTATAATTCTTTCTCACACATAACCCATTGATTTTTATTATCTCATTCACAAGTGCACACAAGTTCCCATTGATTATTATTATCTATTATAACCAATGTTATTATTTCTTGTTATTATTTTCTTATAAACAAATAACTTATCTCTTGTTAGTGTCCTCTCACACACACCCATCTTGTTAACACAATGCTGTATCCACAACTTATCAAGAAGCATGGGAAATCTACAACCTAGCATAAAGGAGATGTATAAAGTAAGAGAGATTTAAACTAACTCAATCTTTAGAGTGAGTCTTTTTTTTTTAGCAAAATTGTGCCTTAATTCACTCATTTTTTTTAATATTTGGAAAAGAAAAAAAAAAGTAAAAAAAGAAGAAAAACATACAATATATCCACTTTAACTTAATCATTTACACAAGTGATCTCTGGTTTGGATTCATAACTTATATCTTGTTATTTTCACATAGACATTGCTACTATTCACATGTTAACTCTTGTTATGTCCATAGAATTTTATATCTTAGAATTTTGAGGTGAACTACCATATATGCTTTTTCATCTATGGATGAGAATGAGACAAGTGTACTATCTAGATTGATTCTATGGGCGTCATCCAATTAACTTAACTTGAACTCTAATCACGAACAGTTATGTTGAATAACTATTAACTTAACTATTAGATACAGCTATTAGCGTAACTCCAACTCTAATCGCAGTGATATTGGATAACTATTATATTAACTATTAGATAACTATTAGGTTAACTCAAATAGTGATACAACTATTAAATTAAATTTAGATGAATGTGGTTATTAAATAGTGGTAATAAAAAACTATTAGCTGAACTACTCTTGACTCCATCTCTTAGCCTGAAAAGTCAAACTTCATTGCATGAAACCATGCAGGATCCAATAAGATTTTCCATTTGGCAGTACTATGAGGGTGATAGGCTCAATGCAGTCTAAAACTATGTATTAATAATTTATTTTAGATCTCAATGTGTCAAATATATACCTCTCATGGTATTTTAACACACATAATCAATTGGAATTGGAATCTTAACATAATCTTTTATACAAGTTATCTTTTGTTAGTAATCATAACTTATATCTTGTTATTTTAACACACACATTGCTACTATTCACATGTTAGCTCTTGTTATTATTCTCTCACAAAATCAACTGGAATTGGAATCTTAACCTAATCTTTTATATAAGTTATCTCTTGTTAGTATTCATAACTTATATCTTGTTATTTTCATTTGTTAGTATTAGTAACTTATATCTTGTTATTTTCACACACACATTGCTACTATTCACAGGTTAGCTCTTGTTATGATTCTTACATAGAATCAATTGGAATTGAAATCTTTACCTAATCTTTTATATAAGTTCTCTTGTTAATATTCATAACTTATATTTTGTTATTTTCACACACTCATTGCTACTATAAAGGGAGTGAGTCTTTTTTTTGGGGGAAGGCAAAGCTGTGCCTTAATCCACTCATTTTTTTTATACTCCGAAAAAAAGAGAGAGTATACCAATCTTAACCTATTCTTTTACACAAATTATCCTAGTTAGAATTCATAAATTATATCTTGATATTTTCACACACACATTACTACTATTCACATGTTAAGTCTTGTTATTATTCTCACATAGAATCAATTGGAATTTGAATCTTAACCTAATCTTTTACAGAAGTGATCTCTTGCTAGTATTCATAATTTATATCTTGTAATTTTCACACACATTGCTACTATTAAGGGAGTGACTTCAACTAGCTCATGGAGTCTTTATTTTTCGGCAAGGCAAAGTTGTGCCTTAATTCACTCATTTTTTTATATTCTGAAAAAAAAAACCATAAAATATACCAATTTTAACTTAATATTTTACACAAGTTATCTCTTATTTGTATTCATAAATTATGTATTGTTATTCTTATTTGTATTCATAAATTATGTATTGTTATTTTCACACACATTAGTACTATTTATATGTTAACTCTTCATATTATTCTCACACACACTCAATTGCAATTGAAATCTTAACCCAATCTTTTACACAAGTTATCTCTGTTAGTATTCTTAACTTATATCTTGTTATTTTCACACACACATTGCTACTATTAAGGGAGTATCTTAAAGTAACTCAATGTTAATGAGTGAGTCTTTATTTTTAGGCAAGGCAAACCTTAATTCACTCTTTTTTTAATATGACAAAAAGAAACTAAAAAACAAAGAGTATAACAATCTTAACCTAATCTTTTACACAAACAAAGAGTATAACAATCTTAACCTAATCTTTTACACAAGTTATTGTTGTTAGTATTTATAAATGATATATTGTTATTTTCACATTAGTATTTATAAATTATATCTTGTTATTTTCAGGGATGCATGGACCATTATTTACATGTTAATTCTTATTATTATTATTACACCTAATCAATTGAAATTGGAATCTTAACCTAATATTTTACATAAGTTATCTCTTATTGCGCCGAGAGGCGCTCTACAACCCAGTATGGGAGAGATCTTGTAACGTGATGTAATGTTACTAACATGTCGGCAAAAACTAATAGTGAAAGTGAATATTATAGGAGAGATCTTGTAACATGATGTAATGTTACTAACGTATGTAACATGTCGGCCAAAAATAATTGTGATAGTGAATATTATGGGAGAGATTTTGTAACACAAAATAAAAAATAATATCACTTTCGTAACTTTATTTTTATTAATAAAAAATAAATTTTCTAATAGGCCAAAATAAATGTTGGCCACACATAAACAATCTAATATTGGGGAGATGTGGTAATCTTCCTACCTAACAAAACAATTAAAAAGTAAAAATTTAATTATCCGTAAAAAAAATATGTGGGTTAAAAAAACACAAAATTGAATTATCCCCCAAAAAATGTTAGCCTTGCACATGGTTTTAAAACCATGTGCAAGGCCTTTTAAACAACCCATGGTATTATTGTACATGGTTTAGGAGGGCCTTGCAAATGGTTTTAAGACCATGTGCAAGGCCTCCTAAACAACCCATGATTGTAGGAGGGCCTTGCATATGGTTTTAAAACCATGTGTGGGGAAATGATGCAATGTTTGTTCCTAACAAAATAAAAAATATTATATGTCGGCCATAAATAATATTAAATATTAATAATAATAAAATTATATGTGGACCTTAAATAAAAAGATGTGTCTTTTGGTTTGAATCAAATCAATAGATACCTAAGAAGAGGTTAGAGATTTGATCCATCTCGGCCCTTGATAGAGCCCACGATTTGGATCTACGTTGGTTAATATTCATAATTTATATCTTGTTGCGCCGACTCTATATGGAGGAGATCTTGTAACGTGATGTAACGTTTATAACATGTCGGCAAAAAATAATAGTGAAAGTGAATATTATGGGAGAGATCTTGTAACGTGATGTAAAGTTACTAACGTATGTAACAAGTTGGCCAAAAATAATAGTGATAGTAAATATTATGGAAGAGATCTTGTAAAGTGATGTAACGTTTGTAACATGTAGGCAAAAAATAATAGTGATAGTGAATATTATAGGAGAGATCTTGTAAAGTGATGTAAAGTTTGTAACATGTATTTTGTAACACAATACAAAAAATAATATCACTTTCGTAATGTTATTTTTATTAATAAAAAATAAATTTTCTAATACGCCAAAATAAAACAATCTAATATGGGGGAGATGTTGTAATCTTCCTAACAATAAAAAAGTAAAAATTTAATTATCCATAAAAAAAATGTGGATAAAAAAAAACACAAAATTGAATTATCCGCAAAAAGGTGTTGGCCTTGCACATTGTTTTAAAACAATGTGCAAGACATTCTAAACAACCCATGGTTTTATTGTACATGGTTTATGAGGCTTTGCACATGGTTTTTAAACCATGTGCAACGCCTCCTAGACAACCCATGGCTTTGTTGTACATGGTTTAGGAGGGCCTTGCAAATGGTTTTAAGACCATGTGCAAGGCCTCCTAAACAACCCATGGTTGTAGGAGGGCCTTGCATATGGTTTTAAAACCATGTGTGGGGAAATGATGCAATGTTTGTCCTAACAAAATAGAAAATAATAAAAAATATTATGTCGGCCATAAATAATATTAAATATTAATACTAAAAATATTATGTGTGGACCTTAAATAAAAAGATGTGTCTTTTGGTTTGAATCAAATCAATGGATACCTAAGAAGAGGTTTGCACCTCCAGAGATTTGATCCACCTCGACGCTTGATAGAGCCCAGGATTTGGATCTAAGCTGGTTATAATAATTTATTCTTTCATTATTCCTACACAACACACATGTTACATTAATTATTCATACACGTCACATTAACAAAGTATAACACACATCTCGCATTATTCTCCTTGCTCTAAGGGTAGTTATATCTACAGCTTTGAATAAATGTGTAATATAAAATGATGAAACTATTAAAAATAATCGATCATAATAATAACCCAAACCCAAACTTAAAAGAAAATATAAATTCACAAAAAAACAAAATAACATAAATAAATAAATTTTTAAATAAATTGATTCTAATAATCATGTATATATTTGATCATTATTGTAATAGATATTTTTTTTAAATAAACTGATTTTAATAATTATGTATCTATTTGATCATTACTGTGGTAGAATATTCTTTTAAATTAAGATAAACAATAATTAGCATAATGCAGGTTATTTAATGCATGTTTGTTATTAGATTTTAAACTACTTAAAATTTAAAGAGGAACATGCTTGCTATGGCTGCATTAAATGGCCCACAACAAACTAATTATTATTTAACCACCATTAATATAAAAAAATAAACAACTAAATCCAACATAAAATTACATAACTAACTAACTTGCTTAACCATACAAGTTACAACGCAACCACATAACATAATATATCAAAGTTGGGAAAAATATTCTCACATAAAAATTAAAATTACAATTGGCACTCGAAAGCGACCTGCCAACCTGGCAGAGAATATTTGGTCCTACCCTCGAGTGGTTGGTTCAATTTATCCGATTTCGGGATTCCGTTTCGAATTCAAACAAACACATACCAACTTTGACAATCAAACCGCGTTATACGGAAAACGGAAACCACTTTCGTTCCAATCCCGTTGCACTGACTGACCCACTGACGGCTTTCTGCCTTCCTCGCTTTCCACTTTCTAGATTTCAGCACTCCACGTCATATCAATTCCAGCTGGACACATGGCCCACGTGCTCCAATCGAAGCAAAAGCCAGCCTGGTTGTGCCAGTGCAGCCAGTACTACTGTACTGTCAACGCCGTGAATACGGCCCGTGGTATTGAGATCACCGTCACACGAGCCACGAGAAACAGCTGGCAATTGGATTGCCGGCATGTGATTGGAGCACGTTCTCTTGGTCCCACAATTCCACTTGCATTTTTTTATTTCAGTTAATTAACCCCTCGTGTACTAAATAATAACAAATAGTTAAAAAATTTTAGCAAAAAATAGTAATAATAATTTTTCACGCGCTCCGATGCTCGGCAATTTATACGACGCGGCACGCCGCAGAGTGAAAACTCTGGTAAGTCAGCTGGCCTCGGTTTCTGGGTCCGAGATTGAAAATAATTGTTGAATGTTGAGAAGTTAGAGAATTATTCAATGTCAATTTGCTGATTATGTGGCGGAGTTTTACAGGATGAAAAGGATTCCTCCGTGTGTGAGGGAGCCTCTTCCCATAAGTAGCCAGTTCCTCGTTTCTCAGCGTTGGGACTCGTCGGTGCCCTCCGCGTATTTGCCATTTTATGCATCGATCGACGGAGGGAGGAGACCTTTGAACATTTACCGAGTGAATGCGCCTGACATCGGTTATTTCGTGGTATGTTCCTCTGAATTCCTCATACCTTTGAATTCTGGAAGAACCGTAATCGATTTGTAGGTAGATATTCAGAGCGTTGAGTCCCCATTTGATTTTCAGAGGACCCAGTCCACATTTCATTTGCTTCTTCAATAAGGTAACACAAAGTCGATTGCTGTTACGCTCTGTATTTTGGATTTTTCATTTGCATGCATTCTTTAAAAGGGCTTTTAAACCCCCCCCTGGAAGCAATCAGAAACCATCAATTCTTCAAGGTTGCAAGGTTGCAGATTAGATTATTGCTTCGGCATTTAAAATAAATGACAATGGCTCTGTTCCGGGGTTTCATTTTCTTGTTTCTTGCATTCTCTGTCATGCTACCGGCAATGCATACATGGTCGCCGGCAGAGGCTATCAGATCTTCGCAATTTGAGAAATTTGACAGAGCTCCGGCTAAGTCAATAAGCGATTTGGCTTCTTCGTTTAGGGAAGCTCCGGCGTTTCGTAATGGGAACGAGTGCCCTCTCTTGACTTCTGAACGGAATGGATCATTCTGCAGCGCGGCTTCCATGCACATCGCCATGACATTAGACGCCGAGTATCTCAGAGGATCCATGGCCGCCGTTCTCTCCGTTCTTCAGCATGCATCTTGCCCGGAAAACGTGTTCTTCCATTTCTTGGTTTCCGGTAATGAGCTCCAGCTGCAAGAGGTCGTGAGATCGACTTTTCCTTACCTCAAATTTAAGCCGTATTATTTTGACGAAGGGCTTGTCAAAGGTCTTATATCGACGTCTATCAGGCAGGCATTGGAGCAGCCGTTGAATTATGCCCGGACTTATCTGGCCGATATCTTGGAGCCCTGTGTGGAGAGAGTTATTTATCTCGATTCCGACCTTATTGTTATCGATGACATTGCGAAGTTGTGGGGAATCGATCTCGGACCGAGCGCTATAGGTGCTCCTGAATATTGCCATGCGAATTTCACAAAATACTTCACCGAGACCTTCTGGTCGGACAGCGTTCTCGCAAAAGCATTCGACGGAAGGAAACAGCCCTGCTACTTTAATACCGGCGTTATGGTGATCGATATTGCCAAATGGCGGCAGAACAATTACCGGAAAATGATCGAGCATTGGATGGAAGTTCAGAAAGAGAAGCGGATTTACGAGCTCGGCTCGTTGCCGCCTTTTCTTCTGGTTTTCGCTGGAATGCTGAAGCCTGTTCAACACAGGTGGAATCAGCATGGACTTGGAGGAGATAACGTAGTTGGAAGCTGCCGTTCTCTGCACCCAGGCCCTGTTAGTTTGCTGCACTGGAGCGGGAAAGGGAAGCCATGGCTGCGCCTTGATTCAAACAACCCTTGCCCCATGGATGCTCTATGGTCTCCTTATGATCTCCATCTCTCTTCTCAGCGAAGGAGTTCGTCTAGATGAAGGGGAAGGGGTTCGAAAGGGAAACCATTCTTTTTTTGTGGCGATTCTGAAGGACATGGAATTAGTATGTTCAAGAATCGGAAGGTTTACAGGTTTTATCCCATGGTTGCAAGCTTGATGATTAAAGCTGGGCATTAAGGTCAGTGTTTCTCTCTGACAGGATGCTCCATTAAATTTTTCCTCCCCAAGCCCTGAGATTTGAAATTCGATGTATACTTAGCTTATCAATTCTGTAATTTAACCTGGAAGACCTGTGGGGTGTTTTTATAGAAGTTGATTATTGTTGTCCTCAAAGGAACCACTGTTCCTGCTGGAATGGGCAACCATTGGATTGGTATTACAATTCTTTTAGTTTACCCTTGCTCTCACTTAAATTTTTTCATTAAATTTGTATGGTTTTGGATTGTGCTACATCCACAAGAATATATGGTCATTTTCTCATTACAATATGTTTTAGCGTGTTAAATCCTAATGCAGAGCAGGTGCGATGCTTGTATGATAATTTATGAAATGGCTTGAATATGAGACACAGTAGGTGTGGTATTTATAGTGATTATGAACGATAATCGCAGCTATTATAAGCATTGTAACCAGTTAACCAGTTTACAATTCCTGCAGGCTTAAGGTTGTGCATTAGGGCTCATTGCATATTTCCCATTTCCCAATGCATTGGATGGCATTATGGTATTGTACATTTTCAATCTGCAGGCTTAAGGTTGTGCAATAGATAGGCTCCATTGCATATTTCCGACTTCCCAATGCATTGGATGGCATTATGGCATTGTGCATTGTCAATCTGCAGGCACAAAGGTTGTGCAATAAGGCCCATTGCATATTTCCCATTTCCCAATCCATTGGATGGCATCATGGCATGGTACATTGTCAATTGTTTTTCTATAAATTGAAAGAATCCAAGTTGTCCATTGCAAGCCCCACTACATATTATAAATTGCAAGCCCCACTGCACAGTGCATATTGTAAATTGAAAGAAACCAAGTTGTGCATTGCAAGCCCCAATGCATGTTTCCCAAGGCATTCGATGGCATTTTATCATTGTTAATTTCTTTTATAAATTGAGAGAAACCACTTACCTTTTTTTAACAAATTGAAAAAAACCACTTAACTTTTTGATTGGGTGGGAGTACAAGTGTCTTGGAATGCATCACTCCGAGGATTCCCCATAGTGGATGACAGGTACAAGCATCAAAATATGGGAATCCAAGATACAGCCAATTTTAATGCATTCAAAAAAAATGAAAGAAACCACTAGACTTTTCTTTGGATGGGTTCAAAACTATTGGAATGTATTACTTCAAGGATTCCCAAGAGTGGATGACAGGTACGAGCATCAAAATCTGGGAATCCAAGTAAAGCCACTATTGGATTGTATTACTTCAAAGGAATCCCAATAGTGGATGACAGGTACTAGCATCAAAATTTGGGAATCCAAGTAAAGCCAATTTTGATAAACTCCATCAATTTGCCAGTTAACCACGGACCCACTGACAGGAACTGTAAAACAACATTAAAACGCTAATATTCTGAAGAGAACACGTTGTTCACCACAAAGAAAACAAAAACCAAAAAAAAAACTGCAAACTGCTGATGCGCTAATCAGAAGGTAGGTGCCTAATAAAAGCACAATTAATTTACACAGATTTAGGGGCTCGTCGTTGAGCTTTCCCGCTTAAATATTTCTGAAAACCTTTTTCTGACACCACACATCTAATAATTGTTTTTCAGTAATTTGTTATAGTAAATGTCTCTAAACCTTTTCCTGACACGAAACATCTAATAATTGTTTTCTTGAGTAATATGTTTAGTGGTGCAATGTTATCACTTTCTGACACCATAATATCTAATAGTTGTTTATTGGGGCCAATATGTTATAACAGTAGGGCAGTCTGGAATAATTCCTTCCATATTATCACTTGCTGCGAAGTGCATAAATGATTGAGCAGCAAAATGATAAGGGTAGAGTTTCATTAAGGTTTAAATGGCATATAAGTTTATTTTTAAAATATTGATTAAAGTTTTAGGTTAATAAAAAAATTAAGAAAATTATCACATAAATTTATATAATAGTTAAATTGAACTTTATTCTATTTCATATAAAGATGAAGTTATTGAAATAATATTTAGTAGGGTGAAGTTATTGAAATAATATTTATTGCATTTACAATGAGCTAACTTTATGTTAAAAAAAAGTGTTATACATGTATTCATGCTATTGATTTTGTGGATATGCATGCAAATTCAATATATTTAGTTAATCATTGTATGCAAATTCAACATATTTTAGTCAATCATTGCATGTAAATTTATGGTATTCTTAAAAATTTATGCATGTAAATTGAACATATTTACTCTTATCATTGCATCCAAAGTCAACACATTTGGTCATCCATTGCATGCACACTTAGTGTTTCCAAAGAAGGCATGCATGCAATTCAATTGGGAATGCATGCCACTTTCAGTGAATTGCATACAACTCATGTATGTGGGCATTGATGCAACTCACTCAATGCATCATGCTAGTATTCAATGCATGCAATGTCTCTTGCATGAGCAGTAATAGGTGCATGGAGCTATGCCTATATATTGAGCATATTTGTATTAAAATATAGTTGATGTTCAACTAAAAATATAAGAGTTTTACTCATTGGTGTTCCAAAAAAGAGTCCAAAAGAGTCTTATTTTACTATTTTTTTTATTATCTAACATTGAAATTTGATCATCCCCACATTTTATATGGCATGAGTATTGCCTCACAAACCTATAGACAATGATTACATAATTTAAAAGTTTTAAAAGAACATACCCATTGGGCTTCATGCTTACTACCAACCTTGGATATGCTTGGACATCAATGATTGGTTAACTGCTTGAAATGACTCTTATGGAATTGTCTTTTCTTCCATGGTGGGTCTATGCTCCATCCCATGAAATCCCCTTCAATATGAGGGAGGTGTTGTTGAGTGAACTCCTTTCCCTCACTATTCTCTTTCTTTTTTTAAGTTGGTCTACTACCCCTATAACTCCATTTTTCTCCTCCATCTACTCTTTTCTTATATTGTTATTTCCTCCAAAAAATTTTGCCATCATTGTCTATTCTTCAAGTTTTCCAATTGATAATTTAAGCCCTATTATTTGATGGTGCCATACTTGCATCTCAATTTCAAGATTTCATTCTTATTCCCTCACCATTTGTCCCATTTTCTCACATACAACATCTGACATTCCCTTATTTCTTATGTAGATGATGTTGACATCGATGAACTCCTATGCATAATTTCATTGTTTCACAAAGAGCACACCTATTGGAATGAACATGAGTAATATCCATTACAATATAGGATGCAAAGATGTCTCTACTGTCACCTAGGTTCTAGAGACTTTTTAGAGGTTTCCAAACCCCCCTAAATCCAAAATGCATGATGGGATTTCATCTTTCGATAGTTTGAGCTCCACACATACACACACAACAATACAAAAACTCTAAACCATACACTTTCCATAACAATCCCACATCCCACTAGATGTCATGTTTTAATAGAGATATTAATTGAAACTTGATTAGTGGTTATACAACATAGTACCTTGTCCATGGGGGAGTTTAACGGTTTCACTTCCACAAATTTTATATGTTGCCACTTGTCTTGATTTGTTCACCGGACGCAAGTTGAGTGGCTATGTTAGTTGTATGTCACGAGTCAGAACAATGTTGCTAGCATGGTTTTCTTTTGGGAAGATGGGGCTTATGAGTTTTAGGGTGACAACGTATTCATGAACAACACTGCCATTGGTGAAGAGAGAGCTTCTTTGGGAACTCATGGCAAGGAGACCAACAATGGTGACTCCATTACAGTAGGAAGAATGAGGGAGTGCCAAGACCGTTTAGAAGATGTGTCTATAAGTTGTCGAAGCGCCACACCACCCTCCACGGTTATGGTCATGGACTCGATGTTGACAATGATAATATGCTTGAGATGTAGAGTGCTTATTATGAGACCAAAGTCTCTGCTTAGGCATACAAACTTGGGAATGTTGTTAGACCATTTGGTGACCATCCTAATCTTGTGCTTCCTCTGACTCTCCATGGAAATGACCTCCATTGGCTCTTTTTCATTGAATGGAACACAACGAAAGAAACCTTGTGATAGATTCGATTTAGAAACATCCCATAGCAATTAGAGACTTTGCAATTTGTTAAGTGTTCTTTATTGCTGATTCTTTCTTACGAATAGTTTTCAAATGAAAGCAAAATATGGTTGAATTTATGAATTATAAATATGAAAATGATTCCATTACTTGAATAATATCTTCTTAAGGTCATCGTTTCGCTCTTGAGAGAAACTAGAGTGATGATGACAATTGAGAGAAAATTTCTTAGCAAAACTATACAAGATTGGATGGGATTACTACAACAAAGGGAGAAGCCAGTCAATGAACTAAGATATAAGATACAACAATGGAATGATGAGCTTAATACCCTCTCGGACCTTGTGGATAAATCACAAAGGGTAATGGTGATACAAGTTATGGATGATCTCCTTATGACGCTACACAATGTAGCATTGAAAGATAATCAAACGCTTAGCAATTTTTTTATTGTCTTCCCAATGGACCCGTGACATCCATTCGTTGGAATCCTCATCGATCTCTTCTTCCATCCTTGTTTTGACTGATTTGAAGGAGGTATGGAACATAATGTACTAAGGTGGTGCAAAAATTAAACTTTCTTCATATGACGCTTTGCTTTCGGATCCCACTTCTATTTCCATGCCAAATCTATGTAGATTCCAATGAGGATTGCCACAATTTGATGGATGACAAATAGTTATTGTTAGCACCGGATACCATCACAATGTCCAAGGTAAAGGTTTATTGATTGCTCAATTTGTTGGACAAATACCTCAATCCTCCTCATTTTGATTACAACAGTTGATGAAACCTCATTAATAATTCATAGGTAAAAACTTGCGGGGAAATAGATTGATAACACACAACCATAGATGAGAGGTGTTTAAATGGTGTATATGAGAAGGTCACAAAGAACTTAATGTACCAATTAATTGATCCATCGTGCAACTCACATTGCATAACAAAACTCCACTATAGAGATTTTAAATCAGGCAAGAGAGGGTGATTCTGCTCAGCCACTTGGTGAGTGAAACCCCCACGCAAAATTTTGAGGCTAAAGTCACCTCTCTTCAACCAATAGAAAATGAGATAAATAAAAATATGAATAAATCACTTCACTCTTTACAATGTTTGACTTAGGCTTAGGAAATATTTGCATGTTGTACTGTCAAATCAATCTGCCCTTGCGGTCACTATATGTTATGCAACAAATTCCCCAAAAGAGCATAAACAGACAAGAAAGAGTATTCCATGCCTTAATAATGAAGATAATAGATTAATAGCAAGCCTCTTCAAGGGGAAACCTCCTTATAAAATGTACCAAGTACACAAGACAATATAAGATAACATGCTTCAAATAAAAATGTCTCCCTGATATATATAGGAGACAAATAAGTACAATTACCACTAATGGATTCAAGTCGACATCAATAATATAACAATACTAATATAAAGTGCCCAATTTAGGGGGGAATGGGCCACAATTTAGGGGTCAACATGTCTCTCCCCTTGAGACAAGTGTTTCTCTCAATGATTGGTTAGTTGTGGGTGCTTATGTATGAGGGACTCATTTTTCCATGTCAAATCTTCTATCGGTAAATTCTTCCACTTGATGAGGTATTCAATAATAGCCCGATTTCGTAGTTGTTTGGTCCTTGTTTTAGTGATTTGTTCAGGTTCCATGAGTTTTCCTTCTTCATCAAGCTCCGAAAAGATAGTTTGAATTGAGATCTTGTCTCCTATTACCTTCTCTAAGAAAGAAACAAGAAAAACTGGCCCGTACCCTTGAAGATGGGAGAGCCAATTTGTAAGCCATAGTACCAATCTTATGCAAAAATTTATAAAGACCATAGTACTTGGGTGCTAATTTATTGTCCTTACTTTGTTTCTTTAGGGACATCCATTTGTAAGGTTGTAGCCTCAAAAATACCCAATCCCCTTCTTCAAAACTCCTTTCATTGCGATGTTGATATGCTTGTTGTTTCATCCTGTTTTTGATACAACCAGGTTTCCATTTAATATATGGAGCACTTCTTTCTAGTGCTTGAGGTGATCTTTCACAACTTGAACTTTATATTTTCCTTTGAAGGGGGTTGATGTGATAGATGGAGGCCAGTACCCATAAAGTGCCATAAATGGGGACATTTTTTGATGACATATGGAAGGAAGTATTGCACCACTATTCTATCAAAGATAACCATTTCACCCATTGTGTTTATTTATCAAATGCAAAGCAACACAGATAGCCTTCCAAACATTTGTTCACTATTTTAGTTGTCCCATCGGATTGAGGATGATAAGATGAATTATGAGCTAGCTGGGTACACAAACAATAAAATAATTTAGTCCAAAATTTTCTGTTGAAAATTGGATCTCTATCACGTACATTAATCTTCGGGTTTCCATGTAGCTTTTGAACTATTTCCATGAATGCCTCAATTAATGCACTTTCGTTAAACAGGTGAGAGATTGTAGAAAAGTGTGCATACTTAGTGAGTATATCAACAACCACCATAATAACATTCTTTCCTTCTGACTTGGCTAGAGATGTGATAAAATCCATTGAGACTTCCTCTCAGTGCTGACAAGGTATGTCTAATGGTTGTAAAAGAATCGGGGTCTTAATTGGTTCAACCTTATTTTGTTGGAAAACCAAACACTCTACCATGAACCTTTGAACATCATATATAAGACCTTCCTAAAAAATTATTTCTCGTCCCTATGGTATCTTTTTAGGAATCCTGAGTGCCCTTCTATAGGAGAGGTCTGTAATTCCAAAGAACCTTTTGTTTGAGTTGGGATTTATTACATATATATNCCACATCGATAAGCCATTCTCCCATTCTTTCGTGGCTTCTTCTATCCAATCGGGTTGTATAATAGAAATAACACGAAGTAGTGTCTCAACATCATCATCTTTTCTTTAGAGTGCATTTACCACCACATTCTGTTTCCCTTTTTTATAGATGATTTCAAAGTCATATCCCAACATCTTCGTTACCCATTTTTGTTGCTCTTATGAAAATAGTCTTTGTTCCAAGAAGTATTTAAGACTATCATGATCTGTTTTGACATTGAAGTTCATACCTATTAGGTAAGGATTCCATTGTTTAAGTGCATGTAGTGTTGCCATCGTTTCCTTCTTATAAATGGGTTTATGTAAGTTCTTTCCCTTGATTGGCCGAATTTCAAAATCTAGGGGCCTTCCTTCTTGCATTAGAACAACACTAATGCCATTTCCAGATGCATCACATTCCACAATAATTTTTTTTGTGGAGTACGATGTAGTTGTTAGTGTTTGATAAATATGAAGAAACTTGAACTTTAAAATTTTAATCCACAATTATTGTGGAGATAGATCTCATCAATAATCCAAAGACACAAATACATAAAACCATAGAACACAGGATATACCCTCGGAAAACCCTCCACTGTTTCAGAGGATAAAAAACCCAACAAACAATCTTAGAGTATGATTGATAATTGGTAGAGAATGATTACAACACAATAGCAGATTGTTTTTTTGAGAGCACAAGAGAGGAGAGATCAAATGGAACACTATGTTGATCTTGCCAAGTGCATAACATTTTAATAACAAGTCAAACTAGGTCATACAAGGAAGGTAGCGAATATTTGCATGCTTCAGTTAGTAGTTAACACCGAGAACATTGTTTTATCTTCAACCATGTGCCCTCACCGACTTAGTGCCAAGTTGACACTCCATAATTATCTCCCTTAAAGAAGATATGTGCCCTCCATTAATTCATTGAGTTTAACTGTCTCTAATTGAGTTGTTAACTGAATGAACTGAATGAATTGAATTGAACTGAATGGAACTGAATGTAACTAAACAGAACTGAATGTAACTAAACAAAATTGAATGTAACTGAACAGAAATGAATGGAATTGAACAGAAATGAATGGAACTAAACATAATGGAATGGAACTGAACAAAAATGAATGTAACTACTGCTTGTCCATGAGTGTCATCTTCAACAACCACTTGCATAAATTAAGGAGTTGATTCCTTAATTAAATGAACTTGTTTTATCACAACTAAGACTCAACTGATGTCTTATTAATTCGAATTCACTTGGCGGCATACATGGGAAATTTGAATTCTCTCTCCATCTCTATGCTCATATTAATTTTCTCTGCATGATCCATATGTGTTTTCATTAATTCTATATCATATCATACTCATAAGAATTGTTTCTAACCTATGATCAGATGTATTACCTCGGGTAATATAGTCACATGCTAAAGTAAATCACTCTAGCGGTAGCTAATCCCTAAAGGAGACTGGTAGCACATGTTGACCATGACTAGCCATACATCACATAGTATATCCTTGAGACTCAATACATGTTGTATTCTTAATACAACATAAGTTTCATACTTGAATATACAACACAAGTCTTAGACCTTAACATAATGTCATGATCTTAACCATAAGATCCTAGTACAAGCATCTCTCCCGAATAAGACTTGATTGAGGTCATAGCTTGATACAACACAAGCTCTTTAACTTAACACAATAAGTTGGTGAACTTAATAAGTTTTGGAATTGACACAACAAGTCTCATGGAGAGGGTATGAACTTAATACAACAAGTCTGATGGAGAATGACTCCTAATGTTGTACATCTAACAATGGTCAAGACAAGGGATTTTCACATTTCCTCTTTAAGTTGTTTAAAATATTGAATTTCCTTTGGAGTCTAGGAGAGCGAATCCTTCTTCAATAATGTTGTCAGAGCTGCTATTATTCTTCCATAGTTCCAAACAAACTTGCAGTACTACCCTGTCAAACCTAAAAATCCTCTAAAATTCTTCAAGGTTTTGGGAATTGACCAATCCATCATGACTTTAATTTTGTTAGGGTCTACCTTAACGCCTTTATGAGATGCAATATGACCTAAATACTCTACCCTCTTTACCTCCAAGAAACATTTGGAATATTTTGCATATAGTTGTTGCTCCTTTAGTAGTTGTAGCACCCTGTCAACATGTTGAACATGTTCTTCCTAAGGCTTGCTATAGATTAGTATATCATCAACAAATACTAACGCAAATTTTCCAAGGAAGAGCTTGAAAATATAATTCATCAAACCCTGTGTAAGGTGCCCATTAGGGAATACAAAGGAAATTTAGGAAGATAGGATAGCCACACAAAATAGAAAGATAGGCATCAAAGCACATTTACTTTCCATTAACTCATGTACATATATACAATGATAAGTGACACTTGGTTTTGTATTCCATGAGGTATCTTAGAATCTCGGGTGACTCTTGGTCTCCCCTATGACTCATCATTTCCTTTTCTCATGAAAATGATTAATAATAATAATAAAACAATACGGGAAAATGATAACCCAAAGGATTAGATTCCCAAATATTCCCCCCTAATCCAAAGGGTTTATAGAGTCCAATAAAAAGAAGTGAGCGGAATAAAAGGATTGACAAACCACTCTGCTAAGCAAGTTAGCAGAACCTTGCACAATCCTCTATTAAATACAAGATCTCTATGAAGGGGTGCTTTTGGCTGACCACCAACCAAAATGGCTAGCATAAGATAAAATATTCTACTATATGTGTGGTTTGAGGTTGACCACCAGGTCTTGAACTTGGCGTGGAGGATCATAGGTTTTGTTTAGAACTTGGCACGAGGCTCAGAGGTTCTCTAGAAGAAAAAATAGGAGGCTAAAGTCTTCTGTGAATCGGTGGGTTTAGGTTGACCACTAACCATCTAGAGAGTTGAAACATGAAGTGAGCAACTACATATTTCTAAACATTTCCAGCTTGACAATATTTTTACAAGTGAGTTAGATAGAAGCTTGCACTAGCTTCTACTACGTGAAGGGGCTTTCGATAATGATAGTTTTAGGATGACCACCAACTATGGAGCTCAATCGAACATAGCTCTTCACACACTCTCTTGTTCTGAATCACTTGATATCGCTCACTCATTATTAATAGTATTCATTTCCCCCATGTCAGGAACAATGTGAGGAGAGGAGAGTCTCAAGGTGTCACAACTAGAAAAAATCACATGAGAAATATGAAAATGAGAAGAGTCTCAAGGCGTCACAACTAGACACGAAACACATGAGTACTCTTGAAATCGTTCTCTTCTGTCAATGTGGTTTTATCACTGAATATGGCCTTTGAAGATATCTACGAATCAGACTCGCTTTCTATGACTTCCTTGAAGAAGGAAATGGATTCTAGTTATGAAAAGAAGGCTTCGAAACTTTAATCCTAGCATAATATCCCCCCCAGTTAGGTGCAAGAGGAAAAGTTTGGGTATAGGAGAATGTTAATATTTTGAGAAAATGTTGAGAGATTCGAACTTTAAAACTTTTATCATCAATCACTACATATATGAATCTCATAAAACAAATCAGCCACATAAATCATTCAACCATATGAGACAAGATGTACCTTGGGAAAACCCTCAAATATAGAGGATGAAAAACCCAACAATTCTTTGAGTATAATAGATAGACTTGCAGATAATGGTTTACAACACATTAGTAAATTGTCTGATAAGAAATATCACCTCATCAGTAGAGAAGAGAGATCCATAAAATTCTGTAATGAACTTACCAAGTGACCAACACTTTAATAACAAGTCAAAACTCATGCCATGCAATGTTTTCCTAACACTAGTGCACACATGCACTTCAATTTTGAATTTACCTTCAAGGGTGCCAAGTTAGCACCTAGGATTCCACTCCATGCACAAGATACGCACCCTTCCTTCAATCAGGTTCTTTAACTAAATGTTAACTGAATTAAGTTGATCGCAATGATCAACTAAATACATTCCTAATAAGTTAGGGGGGTAATTGAAAGTTATAGTGATTCACCTTTAGTGCCATCCATGCAATCACTTATTTACTATTATTAACTTAGCATGGATCTTCTTAGTTTAACTGAATGTTTATCACTTAGTTAACAAACTATCTTAAGTGTCATCAGTGCTTCACTCTCAGTGCCGTCCATGCAAAACATTTGCTTTGGACCACAGTAAGTTTATTTTAATTAACTAAAACACATAGGATTTAATTGAGACAATGATTGAGGCATTCATATTTAATTGAATCTTTACAATTGCAACATACTTAGCTATCTTCAGGAAATTCGAATTCTCTCTCTCTCTCTCTATGACTATCTCTTTATCATTTACCATTTACTTCATGGTCCACATGCGTATTTATTATTTATCCATCTTATCATATATACTCAGAAGAATTGTCACACATACTGATGATCATATACATTACCCTGGACCATATAGTCATATGCTAAATTAATTCACTCTAGAGGTGATCGGTATCTAGAGGAGACTTAATATATTTATCCATATCGAATGAATCTGGTTAGCAATATATCACATAGTATCACCAATTTACCAAGTAAATCACGCCACCTCAACAAATGGAGGTCCGCCTGAATGAGTATCCATTTTCTGGATGACTTCATTAGGATCATGACTTGATACAACACGAGTCTCCAATATTGATACAACGTAAGACTTCAATCTTGATACAACACAAGATCATCTCCAGTTAAGGAGATCCATCTGTAAGTTTTAAACCTGTGCAGAGAAGCAAAGCATACAGATTCTTTTAAGCAAAATAGAGATCACAACACATCATTCACACATAAACACAGAGATTTACTCTGGAAACCCTTAACCGGGAAAACCAGAAAACCTTGGAGCCACACCTCATATTTTCTCTTCATTACATTATGAAATCCTCACAATACAAATATTTATCCATATCGAATGAATCTGGTTAGTAATATATCACATAGTATCACCAATTTACCAAGTAAATCATGCCACCTCAACAAATGGAGGTCCACCTAAATGAGTATCCATTTTCTGGATGACTTCATTAGGATCATGACTTGATACAACACGAGTCTCCAATATTGATACAACGTAAGACTTCAATCTTGATACAACACAAGATCATCTCCAGTTAAGGAGATCCATCTGTAAGTTTTAAACCTGCGTAGAGAAGCAAAGCATATAGATTCTTTTAAGCAAAATACAGATCACAACACATCATTCACACATAAACACAGAGATTTACCCTAGAAACCCTTAACGGGGAAAACCAGAAAACCTTGGAGCCACACCTGTTATTTTCTTTTCATTACATTATGAAATCCTCACAATACAAAATATAGGTATTCTGCAACATCCAAATACCCTAATCCGTTAACCCAGATTAGAAAAAGCCTTCAATCCCTTAACCGAGATTAAGTTACATATTTTTAGACAAATTCTCAAAATAGCCACAAACACTTATAAATAGCCAAAAAATTTTGCTCGCTGCGCTCGCATCGGAAACGGCCTAATGGCCATTTCCGTCAAAGGTGCCTTTGGGATCGTCGAGCTACAGCGCTGACATGCACACCTCCCCTCCATACGCACATGCAAAGAATATAACATATACCCAACACCATCTGATAGGGTACCGTCTATAAGAACCATTTACTTGATACAACACAAGTCTATACTAAATACAACACAAGTCTTCAGTCTTGATACACTGGAAGACTTCAGTACTAGCATCCCACCTCAACACATGAGGATATACACAGGACTTGATACAACACCTGTCCTGACTTGATACAACAAAATTATGGAGAATGACTCCTGATGTTGTATAAAAAACACTCTCTCTCAGTGAGGGAGACATTCTTTGCTTTACCATACATTTTATGCCATACTAAGATTATCACAAAAGTATCTCAACTTCATCACTAACAGCATCTTGTCCACAGATTTTCCATATTCTCATCAGTAGCTATGTACTGAAATTTTACCTTACATGACCATGACTTTTGATGAAGTAAAACTTCATCTTAATGTGTTTTATCATAACACATCTCCAAATGTATACACAACTTGATTGGATACACATACTCGGTTGGATACACATACCCGACTAGATAAACATAAAAATTATGGTCACGCTCTCCATTCATTATAAGTATGGTCACTCTCTCCAACCATCATAGTATGGTCACACTCTCCAATATTCACAAGTAACTTTATTAGCTACTCTGCTTCTCAGCTAATAGTACTATCCACAAAACATATTTTCTTCTGTAGTACTCTCTAACATACATCTTGCTTCTGTAGTACTAGCCACAATACACTTAGCTTTTATAGTACTAGATGCAATATACATCACTTATCTTAGGTTAAACCAATAATTGGATAGCACAATAGGTATACCATGTATCAATTACAATACATAACCTATTCTAATGTACCTCAAACATTACTCAAACATATGCTTAGTAACAAGCATAAAATACAACAGGTATGCTAAGTACTTTAAGAGACCAACCGACTACTTATACATAGTAGCATAATTTGGATCCAATAAAAAATGCAGTTTCTCTAAACTAGAAACTATGGATTTCATATCCATAATATACAACAACACATATCAAAATGTGTAATATCATGCAGAAAGAAAGTCATGTTTTCTTTCATTTTTTTAACATTTGTTTACTTCTGGAATACTCTGCTATCTAGAGAAGTTCCCTGTCAACTTTCCATTCTATGTGATGTTCTTCATGGCTTGATCACTTTCATAGTGATTCCATATTATTTTATTTTTACCACAACACCCAAACTACCTTTTCAAGTGATTTAACTATTCTCTGACAGACTAGAATATAACTCTTCTTGAGTATCAATAATCTTGGAGACTTTGACTATGTCTCTACTCATGTGTATTCTTTCCACAAGATATACTACAGCCCCAGGTTGTCTGGGTCATGTACCATGACTAAATGGTGGGGACTTATCTACTGCTACCTATGAAGACACATCGACACTTTCTCTTCAACTAGAGGAGATTTTCTTGTTCTACAACCAATAAGCTTGTCTTGAATATCATTGACTAGGAACCTCATAAAGATTTACTGCTTTACAACATGCTCTATCTGGAGCAACATATGTGATCTTCCTTAATCACTACATTAGTTATAATTCATATATCTTTGAAACTTTATTTCTTTGTCGATGACATAAATGAGTCCACATTCACTTATACCAAGTAAGTACCACAACACGTGCTTTGTTGTACATGTCTATGTACTAACTTCAAAGCATATAATCAATCTTGGTGCCAGCCAAATAAATTTCAACTAACATTTGAAATCCTCCAAATCTGATTTAAGAATTATTAAATTCAGATTTATCTTTATATGTGTGGCCATGTACTTACACTCTATCATCATGAAAATCTTCAAGAAATTTAATACATATTTTCCTTAACTAATGAAAATATTTATCTGGTGACAACCACACCTCTTGTAATGTCCCTTCCTGGAAGGACATTAAGTGTTGACCATGTTAAGCACCTAGGGTTAAACAAATGAATTAATTAAATTACCTAGGAAATTTTGGCTATTAAAAACTATGGAGGCATGTATTAGGATAGTTTCTAATTCTAATTCTTTTATGTAATTATTTAATCAATGTGGAAAATAATGACATGTGGAAATGAGTACCATGTCAAGAACGCATTAAGAAATTCAACTTGCCTTGGATGACAAATAGAAACTGTCAAGAAAACTGGCAAAAGAAATAGTTAGAAAAAGATAGAAACTGGAAAAAGCAAGGAAAACCCAACATTTTCAAAATCAGAAAGTGCAGGGAAAGAAGCCAATGCAAAAGTGGGCAACTTTTTCCAAGGGAGGGAGCAATTTCTATTTTGATGAGAAGATACTTGCAAGGAAACATCTCCAATTCCAATAAGGAAATTTTTACTCAAAGCGGGGCATAATTTTCACTTTGGTATGAAGGGAAAAAACCGGGAAAAAACACCAAAACATCTTACTTGCTATTTTCTTCAAGGAGGGTGCAGCAATGGATTACGGTTAGGGTTTACAAGTGGCAATTTGCTCGACAGGTGAAGGACTTTCTCAACAAGTCACTCAAGGCTTAATTAAGGGTGCTTCGAACTCCATTTATAAGTTTGGTATTGTTAATGTGTTGATGTATTGTGAATCTAAGCTTCAAAAATAAGTGATGAGCCTCATTTCCCTTCGGTGATGCTCCCCAAGTTCCCATTCCCTACTCTTCTCTCTCCCATTCTTCATTTCAAATAACAGAGGATCAAGGAGCCACCATATATGATTTAGTTCGACATATGATAGTAGACTTAATCCATTGATGATAGTATTGCAAGTGTATCCATCAAATTCTGAATTTTTCAGTACTCGCATACATCTGAGGGTTCGAATCTTTAAGTCTCCCTTTGATTGTAGCTCTAAAATGCCACGTATTGATGCATTTTGTTAAATAATTCTATATATATTATTTATTCAAGTTAATTTGACATCCATGGATTTAAAATGATGTTATAAACATGTTATGTAATTCTTATATCAATTTAAATCTATATGACTGATATTTACTTGATTTTATCCAACCTAGTCTAGATTTGCACCTAAAAATGACTAGTTTTACCATAAATTGCTTAATTCGACCCCTGAGTCTCCGAATCCAACCATTCTTATTCTGATGGGTCCTTAACATGTTTATCTAAGTCTCCAAATTCTGAAACATATATTATGTATCCTCCTTAACACGTTTGGGAAATCTTGAAGAAGAAGCTAGTGAGATGTCCTAAGAGCTAGTTTTACCATTGCAACATGTAGAATCAATTTTAATTGTTATTGATCTATATAAACCTTTAGATAATTATATATAACTTCATGACATATTTCTAAAATATTCCCAACACTCTCTTAGCCACTGGTTTCTTGGAGACTGCTAGTAAGGGTTTTTGTTTGCACCAGTTGGGACTCCCAAAATCCTGGAAGTGGAATTCAATGGAGCTGATTTTGAAACCTAAATGGTACCAACACCTAGGTGCTTAGGAAACTGAATAAACAATATCATTCCCTTCCTTATTGGTCTTGCCTTTAAATCCCAGTCACTCTGTCCTCGACTTGCTAATTTTGCAACCTATCAACTAGTAATCTTAAAGTTTGTTTTAAAATTTATTGCATCAGAGTTATTGAGACTGATTTCTGATTCATAAAAATTACAGTGGTATCATAGCACTTTCCTCCACCCCTGTGGAAAGTACCCTCTCAAGAGAAGAACATGTTAGCCATGTCATACTCTGATGACGACTATGATGAGCAGTGTTAAGAAGAAGAAATCCTCTATGTTGATGGAGGCCTACCAAGACATGAAGATGATGAAGTCTATTGGCCATCAGATATCGAAGAGATCAGATCTGATTCTCCCATTGTTAAGAAAGACTTGAAAAAGATGATAGAAACATGTGAAAACATGCCTTGCTGTTACAAGGAGTATTTAACTTTGGGCAAGAATATTGGTGCAGTCATGACTTTCAAGGAGTATGTCTATCTCAAGTATGGATTCTGGCCTCAAAATGTTGACGAGCATTCTTTTAAGAGCACAAAATCATCCATAGAGGAACCAATTTGTTTCACCTCTCTTAGCAAAGAAGAAGAAGAAGGAACAAAAGATGAAGATTCATCAAATCCATCTGGATGTTCAATATTTATGAGTTTGTTTGGTTTTCCTTCAAAGAAAGCTTCTAAAGGTTGTGACATGAGTACCACTAAATATTAAGAAGTCTCGAGTTTCTTGGAAAATAATAGAAATTAACTAGAGGCAGAGATCCATGAAGTGGAGTGCAAGTCACCCCAAGATGGTTGCATAGGAGAAGAAATTAAAGATGAATACACTTCAATATTCTTTGTGGGTGATATCCAGATCACTGCTAATGATGTTGGTTCATGTAAGGGTGGTGATACATATTTTGGATCAGATCCAAAAGAATTTCATAAGTCATATTTACAGTCACCTATTGATCCACGTAATGAACAAGAAGACAAGGCCACACCACTTGGGTGTGAGCCAGAGAACTTGGTGGAAGAGTAGGCCACCATAGTGTCCCTACATGAAGAGGATTATATCAAGCACAAGCATGATAAGAGTTCTGATTTTTTCAGAAGCCATGTATACTTACAACCACATGATCCATTGGAGGATGAAAAGTATTCACTTGTATATGAGGGCTGCAAACTGAAGGACAATTGTGAGGGAGATGAATTAACTCCTAGTTTCTTTGTTAGTGATCACCAAATCATTGCAAAGGAGGGTGATGTTGTCCATGTTTTTAAGGAATGCTTTGGATTATATCCAAAATAAGAACATATATTATATCTGAAATGATCATGTGAACTTCCTGGTGAAGTGGAAGACCGACCCCACCAGTTGGGTGTGAACTAGAAAATTTGAAGGAAGAACTCATGCAAAGGGATGTATATAATTTAGATCTTTATAATTCCTTAGGTCAAAATGAGGAGAGGCTTGACATCAATGAGAATCCACATCCCACTATAATCATTAAGGAGATCCATGAACCACATAGTCTTGCAAGTGGGAAAACAAAAAGAAATATCCTTGAAAGGGAGCGCAAGTTACTGCAAGGTAGTTGCAGTGAAGGAGAAGGAGAAGTTTCCCATGAGCATAAAGAGAAAGATGTTGCAACAATGGAATAATTAAACATCATGTTCAAGAAATTGAAATTTGCATGGAATCCACCAGAAGACATAACTGAAATCCTTATTGGTGAGGATTGTGCAACAAAAGAGCAGGGTGTCCATTCACTTGACCCTACCACTAATGCTGTAGAAGAACAATCCAGAGAGATAAGAAACACTTTGGACATGGTGGAAAGAGTACCTATTGATGGGTTCTCAAGTTTCAGTGAGACATCTACTGAGGTATTCCACCTCTCTATGTTGGTGAAATAGAGATTTCACTTAAAGAAAAGGCCCCAAGATCAACTTCCACATCACCACTAGATTTTCATGAAGTTGATCCAAGAGAGAGGGAGGTTGATTTTCTTGCAGGGTCACTGAAGATGAGTGAGTGAGAGATCAAAGAGGCCCTATGCACTCTCCATGGAACCCATGCATTGATGACAAATGTCTATTGGAAGTTGGAGGAGAAATCTTCCATGGAAGACATGGAGAAGTTTCAGAAGGACATGCCAAGCATCAAAGGAAATTTTCTCCATTTGCTTTCTGATAGAGACAATTTGCTTGAGCTTGTTGAGTTGTTGTATGGAGCATCCTTGAAGGATGAAGAGGATATTTCCAAGATCACACAAGATTTGTTGACCACCCAATACTCCTTGAAGAGCACTCAATGTGCACTCCAAGAGTCCAAGATGGAGATAGAGCAACTTCATGAGAAGTTTCAAAGTTCTTACCTGCCCTCCTACACACCATTAAACCATCCTCACAAGGATTATTACTTTCTTGATCATATGGATGAATCTCATGAGATGCATTATGTTTTGCATGTGCTTGAGGACTGTGCATAAAAGCTTGAATAGAACCAAGCACTTGATCTTTCCCAGAGAAAACTTGAGTTATTTTCTGGAGAGAGTCTCTTATCCATGGAAGTCTCAGATGATCTCACCTTAGTTGGGTCATCCAGTGATGAATAAGATGCAATCATAAGTTTGGTGGATGAGTATTACAGAGAGTTGATTCACAGTTCTTCACAACACAATTCTATTTCAACCACATCAAGTGGGGATGAATATTGGGAGAAGGGGTTTTCCTTATTGGTGCAACATGAGGAGAAGGAGGATACCAATATAGGTGTTCATGATGACTTTATGAATGCACCATTCCCTTCCCAACAACAACATAGGAATCCACCTCCATTCTTTTATGCCTCCTTTATTCACTTGCACCCATTGAGTGGACCTAATGGAAAAGAGTTGAGCCATTGGATTTGTGCACTAGTTCCATGTTTGCGAGATCACAAGATTTCTCTAGGTGAAAAAGACTCATGTATGGAGAAGTATAGGAACATATTTATGGAAATTGATTCCATTCATCCACATATGGATTGGGTGGAATATTACATGGAGTCTTCTTGCAGAAAAATTTATGCTCATGATTAGTGGAAGGAAACTAAGAAAGAAAACTACCAAGAGAAGTTGTTGAGAAATATATCTTGCATAAGGTGGCCTCTGTGGAAGAAATAAACACATTTGGATGGATGCTTGCACCCTTTGAATAGTGGAATAGATTTGAGCCATTGGATGTGTTCACATGGATGTTTTGGTTGGACTGTCATTACATTACCTTGTTGGATGAGGAGACACATATTTGTATTTCCTGCTTGCATTCTCATAGATCATTTTATTGTGAGTAGCTTGGGAATCCTTGTCGGTTGGATGATGCCTACCCTCCTTGTGGTTGGACATGGGATTTCCACCCTTGTTACTTGAGCCTCATATATTTCATATTTGATTATTGCATGCATTGGACCCATAAGAACCTTCCCAGGATACTGAAGAGACTGGTTTGGATTCAGCCTTAATTTCGGGACATATATTTTATGATGGATAAACTCTATATGTTTTGGACTAGCTCAGAAAGTGACATACTTCTATGTCATTTGCATGATTCGGTCATTCTTCATGGTATTATTTCTATCCTTCATAGTACCTTTCATGATGGTGGCTTATATATGATTTTAATGATGCTTAGGAGGGCGCACACCGGATAGTGGGATCTTGGAATTCCTTGGGGTATCAAGTTTCTACCTTTGAGGCTACTATATGGATACTTGCAATTGAGAAAATGGGATCTAGGAATACATTTGTTTGAGGAGTTGTGCTGGATGGAATTCTCACTGGCGGAGATGTAATACAAGCAATGGGACCCTGGAATTTATTTTCTTTGGAGCAGTTATTTACATGCTAGCTTGATGGAGCAAGTAAACCTTTATTCACATGAGTTCATCTATGTGATATCATTTACTAGTTCTCCTACATGGGGGAACGACTTCTTTGGGTGAACATCAGCACCTTGGATTGCTTCTACTTGAGGACAAGCAAACTTAGGAGGGGAGAACTGTAATGTCCATTCCTAGAAGGATATTAAGTGTTGACCATGTCAAACACCTAGGGGTTAAAAAAAATGAATTAAATAAATTGCCTAGGAAATTTTGGTTGTTAAAAACTATGGAGGCATGTATTAGGATAATTTCTAATTCTGATTATTTTAAGTAATTATTTAATTAATATGGAAAATGATGACATGTGGAAATGAGTGCCATGTCAGGAGGGTGCATTAGGAAAGCCAACTTTCCTTGGATGACAAATAGAAATTGTCAAGAAAACTAGCAAAAGAAAACATTAAGAAAAAGATAGAAACTGACAAAAGTAGGGAAAACCACCAGTTTTAAAAATAGAAAGTGAAGGAAAAGCACTCAGTGCAAAAGTAGGAAACTTTGGCCAAGGGAGGGCACAATTTCTATTTTGATGAGAAGATACTTGCAAGAAAACATCTCCAATTCCAATAAGGAAACTTTCACTCAAATGGGGGCACAGTTTCCACTTTGGACTGAAGGGAACAAACAAGGAAACGTCACCAAAGCATCTTACTTGCTATTTTCCTTAAGGAGGGCACATCAATGCATTAGGTTTAGGATTTGCAAGTGGCAACTTGCTCAACAAGTGAAGGACTTGCTCAACAAGTCTCTCAAAGCTTACTTAAGGGTTCTTCCAACTCCATTTCTGAGTTTGGGATTATTAATGTGTTAATATATTGTGAATATAAGCTTTGAAACTAAGTGATGAGCCTCAATTCCCTTGGGTCAGTGTGCCCCAAATTCCCATTCCCTACTCTTCTCTCTCCCATTCTTCATTATAGATAACAGAGGATCAAGGAGACACCATATATGATTTAGTTTGAGATATGATAGAAACCTTCAACCATTGATGAAAATGTTTCAGTTTTATCCATCATATTATGAATTTTCCAGCACTTTCATACATCCTAGGGTTCAAATATTCAAGTCTCCCTTTGATTATAGCTCCAAAATTCCCTGTATAATGCATTTTGTTAAAGAATGATATATAGATTATTTATGAGATTTATTTCGACATAAATGGGTGTAAATTGATGTTATAAACATGATCTATAATTTTTATATAAATCTGAATCTATATGACTGAGATTTACTTGATTTTATCCAACCTAGTCTAGATTTGCACCTAGAAATGACTAGTTTTACCATAAAATGCATAATTATACCCTTGAGTGTCCAAATACAACCATTATTGTTATTATGGGTCCTTAACATTTTTATATAAGTCTCTAAATTCTGAAACATATATTTCGTACCCTCCTTAACTCATTTGGGAAATCCCGAAGACAAAGCTAGTGAGTTGTCCTGAAAACTAGTTTTACCATTACAACCTGCAGAATCAATTTTACTTGTTTTTGATATGTATAAACCTTCAAATAATTATATATAACTTCATGAAATATTTCTAAAATCTTCCCAATACACTCTTAGCCATTGGATTCTTGGAGACTTTTAATAAGGGTTTTTGTTTGAACCAGTTGGGACTCCCAGAAGCCTAGAAGTTTACTTCAGCAAAGCTGATTTCGAAACACAAATGGGTCCAACATCCATATGCTTAGGAAACTGAAAAGACAATATCATTCCCTACCTTATTGATCCGACCTTTAGATCCTAGTCACTCTCTCCTCAGCTTGCTAATTTTCCCACCTATCACCTAGTAATCTTAAAGTTTGTTTTAAAATTTATTGCATCAGAGTTAGTGAGAATGAATTATGATTTAGGAAAATTACACCTCTAATATCAAGACTCATAACAATATTATTGAATATTGTTTCCCATCTTCATTATGAATATGAGCATCATGCATGCATCCTCTTAATAGGAGGTACATAAACCAGTTTCAATGGTTCTTTAAGAGCTACCGAATATACCTTCTCCCTCTCACCATCAGAATGTGAGAGTCATAATCTGGGTCCTCCATCATGGAGACACATGCTCATATATGTCTGAAGATCTCTTGACACATGAATGTAAATATCAAGGAAAATTTTAGGGGTGAAATTTAGCCCATGGGCTATTTTTGACCTTTTTTTTTCCAAAAACGATTCGCCAATTTTCCTTTTTCTCAAAGGTGATTCACCCAAATTCCATGGGATAATTTTTTTTCTTTAAATATCGCCAAAATTATCCAAAAACTATATAAATCCCTTATAAATTTGAATATTTTTTAAAACAAATCACCAAACATTTTATGATTGCAAATTTAGGAGTTAGCAAGATTTTCCAAGGTTTTTACACTTTGAGATAATTTTGGATCCTTTAATTTTTCTCTGGTAAATACAACATAATTTAAATATCTTCAGGATTCTCATCATCTCTCATAATAGTATATATTTTGTCGTCTTCCTAAGAAACACAAGAATCTCTTGATATGTTTTCTTTCCGGATCAACGATTAGAATGACTCCACGTTCAATACACGTCATTCTCTTCTTGTAGTTTAAGGCATATGATTTTTCCCTACAATACAAATTATTCTCATGATTAATAACTTTGCATAATCAATAAATGTAATCACATTAAAACTTTCAACATACTAGCTATGGTTCACACAATTATGTACACACATTACATCAATGTTTTATCATAACCCCATTTATATCAAATGTGATATTTTGCAGCCATATATCAATCCAATATTCATATTTTATGAAAAAATATGTAGCAGCATATTTGTATCTCATGAAGCAAGCAATAAGCAACCCTATATATGATATATTATGAGCAATCATGCATCTCTATATTCTCTCAGAGGGACTACTCCTTCTCTCTTTGGTGAATTTGCTTGAGTTGTGAGTGTGTCCAAATAAGGTAGGTGCCTCACCTATTTATACAAATCAAGTTAGAAGCCTAATAACCCAACATGGCCAACTTCTCCTCTCAACTAGGGCTGAGTTGCCTTGGGAGACTCAAAACAACATTTACATAATACTTTTGTGGGTGCTATTGATTCGACTTGCAACAAAGGTATTACCTCATGAAATTTACATGACCAAGTACGTCAATGACATCTCTGAAAAAAGGAATAACATCCCTTAAAAGGAGGAATAATAATATATAATAAAATTACAATATAATATCTTCTGAAGTTACATTTCTTTCAACAATCCCTCTTAACAAGGAAGGTATTCTACAACATCAGCAACAACAACAATTGTACAACTAATTTGTGTATCTATATGTCATAGGAAATTAGGAAACAAAAAAACCATAAGTTTGGAACATTAAGATCATCAAGAAGCATCACCATCGTAGAAAATCATCATCATGGAACATCATTGTCGTGGATCATCGTCATCATGATGGAACATCATTTGTTGAGAATACAACATCACGAGTCATTCTCCAGGCTTGTGAGTAATACCAATAGAGTAGACTTGTGAGTAATACCAAGTCATACAAATATCCTCATATGATTGAGGTGGTGATGTTGTAAAGCTAATGAGTAATATCAAGCTAAGTCTTGTGAGTAATATCAAGACACTATACTTGTGAGTAAAATCAAGTTAGTAAACTTGTGTGTAATATCAAGTGAGTATTGTGAATAATATCAAGGAAGTAGACTTGTGAGTAATATAAATTCCTACAAATATCATGTTGTGAGGTGGTGTACTTTACTGTGTAAAGTGGTTATACTATGTGATGTATTACTAGTCATGGTCACTAAATGTTATAAGACTCCTTTAGGGATTAGCTACCCACATAGCGATTTAATTTAACATATGATTATACAACCCATGGTAATAAATATGATCATAGGTTGGAAACAATTATTCTGAGTATGGTATGATAACGATGATTAATTAATTAAACACTCATTGGCCATGCATAATTAATTGAATGATAAATGAGATAAGCATAGAGATAAAGTAAATATTCGAATTGGCTATGTTAGACCTTCACTAAAATCGAATTGCAAAGACATCAGCTAAGTCTAAGCTGTGGAAAACATGTTTCAGTTAATTAAGGAATCTAGTCCTTAATTTATGCAAAGTGGTTGTTGAATATGACACTAATGGTGAAGCACTAAATACATTCAGTTAAACTCCTAACTAATGGTCAAGCAATTAGTTATTCAATTCACATTCAGTTATTATTAGAGTTACATTCAGTCAAGGAACACACTTTATCAATCAGTTGGTCGACATATTAATGGATTAATTCCAGATTCAACACCGAAAGATTATGTTGTATCACCCACAAGTGAATGGTGTTTTTGAGTCTTTCAACAAGATTCTAGAGAATGCATTGACAACATTTGTAATGTTCAAAAAGATGATTGGGATCATAAAATATTGACAGTATTATGGGCACATCGCACGACTTGTAAAACATTGACAGGCTAAACTCCATTTAGACTGGTTTATGGACAAGATGTTGTCATCCTGATGTAGTATATTGTACCCAATCTAAGGATAATTGCGATTACTGAAATGATTGACGTTGATGCTCTCGAAGAAATATTATTGTAGTTGGTCTAGTTGGAGGAAGAGCATTTTCTTGCAGGCTATCATCAGAATGTTGAGAAGGTGCGACAAAAATATTGGCACGACCGACATATCAATAATAAGCAATTTCAAATTCGATATATTGTTCTCCTGCACGACAGTAAGTTTTTGAAGCATCCTGGAAAGCATAGAACACATTGGCCGGGACTATATATTGTTATTCATATCATTGAAGGAGGAGCAGTACAGTTGAATAAGTTAGATGAAACACCATTCAAGGGATTGGTGAATGGAAGTCGGCTAAATCCTTACAAGGATAGCCACAATTTTGACAACTAAGAGTTCAAAAAGAGGCGTAAAAAAGAAAGAAAAAAAGTTGCAAATTTATAAGTGTTGTTTATGAAAAATTATGAGTGTTTTTGTTTCAAGTTTACAAGTGTTTGGTCGCATACTTTATCCCTGTTGAAAGAGAAAGAAAAATGTTGTAGACTATATATTGGTTGAAAGAGAGAGAAAAGGGTCACATAATTTTTGTTTTTCGCAGCAGAAGAAAAACTTGTCGTAGACTGTATGACTGTTGCAAAAGAAAAAATTGTTGGTACAGACTCTTTGTCTGTCACAAGGAAAGAACTGTGTCACAGGAAAAGAATTATTGCCGCACAATGAAATTTCGTTGCAAGTGACAGTTGGCTAGCAGTTAATGCAATGATGTGGGATATTTTAGGGGCATGATTTTTGGTCACTTTTTCCATTAATGCACAATAACTACCTTTAAACTGACAGACGGAGTTATCAGGGATGATTTTAAGAAACCCCCTAGATTTATATGTATTAAATATGGGCAAATATTTTCGATATATAGGAAAATTTGAAGGTGATTTTATCAATAATATAATATGTATATATACAAAAATTTTCGAATCTTTCTTTTTATTATATAATGTTGTAAAATGTTGGTGAATATTTCTTTTTATTATATAATGCTGTAAAATCCTGGTGAATATTTCATTTTATTATATAATGTTGTAAACTATTGGCAATTCTTTCACTAAGTTATAAGATATTGTAAAATCTTGGCGAATATTTCACTTCATTATAAAAAAATTGTAAAAACTAGCGAATCTTTCACCGATTTATAAAATATTGTAAAAATAGAGGAACAACAACATTAGTCAAATAACATGAATCACATCATCAACAATCGGACATGTAGACTCGCGAGTCACAACTGGAAGGTGTCAGTGAAACACAACTGCACTGACTAGATTCAGGACACGTGGGGACTCCACTTGTTATCTCATCCCTTAATGGTCCAGCGAGCATGTATGGAACTGAATCTTGACAAACCGATAAATTAATAGAATCAGACATTATGCTCGATCTTGGCCTCCACAAGCCATTTGAGGTCATTATTGTGTTCAAATCACACAAATCACTTCAATGTGAGACAAATTTCATATCATGAAAATTTTTATATTGAAAGAAAAAGTCCAACTTTATGTAGACCTCAAGTCTTTCTATTATCACTTTTCTATGCAATGTACATGACATTTACCTCAAAGTGAAATGGACATTGGTAAATGAAGCTAATCTTGAAACCCAAAGAGAATAGGTGTTGCAACATATTGGATAAACAAATCAAGATCAAAATAATTTACAAGCAAAGAAAGCCAAATCAAGATCAATATATTTTACAAGCAAGGAAAGCCTAGTTTATGACATGCCTATGGTGGTACGAAGATCACAAGTAAAGAAAGTCAATGAAAGTGAATATTTTATAAGCAACGAAATACATTATCAGTTTAAGTACAAATCAACAAGATCAAAATACAACATTTTTGTTTGAAAAAAAGATGGAGGTCTCTACATATGAGAAGAAGAATGATATACCATATATGATCCACATTATTCTTTTGGCAAACAATCCACAGAATTCAAACAAGCATGACATACATCATGCCGCAAAATCCCAACATTCATGACATACACATATGTAGACTTTCTTCTAGGGAACATAAAGGATCATTGCCTTGGATGATGACAAATGTATCTTATGGTGTGTAGTGAATAGTTATATGATGCCCCATTTTTAACATAGTTTCTATTTCTTATTCACCAACTTGAAATAACCAGAATTGACATCACATCAACGCATAAATGAATGATATATCAATGAATTCTAAGCCCAAGTTGTACATCTTGCAAATGATCCTTTGTATATTTATCCAAAATGCCTAGCTTTTGAAAGCTCCACTAAATGAATTTATGTATTTAGAATAACCTATCCTTTTCAATAAGGATATTGATATTCTCTATCTTCATCAAAACACATTAGATAGAGCACTTATCCTTCATATTTTCTTTTTTATAAAAAGCTAACAATGTATAGAAATTAGAGTAACAATGTCAAGCATAATATCAAAGGCTAACACCACTGATATTTAACTTTAGTTTTCCAAGATACAATGATTATAGATGAAAAAATAAGACATGTAATTGAGGAAAAAATATTTAAAATGGTTTGTTCACATGTCAAGAAACTTTTCATGTGCAACCTAACAAATTTTGAAGTAACAGTGAAAGTGGGAAGATATCTAAAATATTGATTTTTCACTAAGAAAAATGAATCCAGGTCTTTCTATATGTTCCACCCATTCACATACCACGAATGAATAATGAAGAAATTAGCATGTCATATTGATTGCAATCATAAGGTGTCAAGGGCCTATCTTTTCCTCTCAAGGATTCAACGACATAATTGCTTACATTTAATGACTTGTACTGACAACATATCTTCCTCACAAAATTAGACCTTTCTGCAGTTCATTGATAAACATCATTTAATATACTTTGATAATTTGTAGATACAAACCCTGTATTGGTTCAAATTAATGCAATGTTTCACCAAGTTTCTAGGCTTGGGGTGTGGGAATAGGGATATGGATCTGAGGGATGTGTGGAGACACCTCCCCAATTTTAGGAAACATCGTGGGATAAGTCAAAGTCCCCAACATAGGGAATTCCAACCAAAATACAAAAAGTTAAATATATTAGAAACAATAAAAAGTCATGAACATGACCAATGACAGAATAATATAAATACACATTTTTTGTTCAAGGGCTCAAACTTTGGAATCTTGAGCCTAAGAATGATACCTCAATGACCAAATGTTTCACTTTCTCCCACAGAGTTAAATTTCCAATGAGATCCCTCACTTTGTCTCCATTGGCCAGAAATGTGATGCATAAGGGAAATGAGCTTTGCTACTAGGATCATAGGGAAGGGGATGGCTGAATGAAATATAGATCTCCTATTAAGAATCAACCCAATATAAAAAAATATAAAACCAAATTCTTATACCTGTAACATTTTACCCTGAATCTAAAGCTGAATAGTGAAGCTAAATTGTTTCATGCACACACCAAGAATACAAGGCAAAAAATGTGACCAGGCCCTTGAAAACCTAAGAAGAGATGTGCACCTACTCATTCATTTGTGAAGGAACAACTATTTTTGAGTTCATGCATATGTAAGGACTCAAATTGCATGAGCATAAAACTGGACTAATCAAGCCAAGATGAGGACTGTCATATGAATTTTCCAGTGCCCACCATGCAAGTATTGACATACTTTCAAGAATACCATTAATGCGGTCACTTGGATATTATCAATGGTTCCTGCAAATACTATTAAGGGGTTCACCATGTTTCACCCATTGCAATATTACGTGATCATGGTCAATACAATTGTCCATAAGTAAAACCTCATTTTCCCTCAGATTAGGGAATATTTTGGGTGGAACCATGCATCCAATCCAATGAGAAAGGGAATTTTGAGCAGTCCAGTTCCATGTAGCAACACTTCTAGGAAATTCTTTGCATGATTAAACACTGTTTTAACCCTCAAACAGTAATAAAACAGAGTAAATCTCAATTCTAGGTGGTTTTAAGGTCCTAACAACAACAAACAACAATATGGCCATGCCTGGGGTTTATAAATCAATTTCAAACCTGTTTTTAACTTCCTAACAATAGTGGGAAGCATAATCAACGAACCTGGGAAACCTATGAATGAAAAGGAAGGACATTATGATTCAAAAGGACTAGATGGTAATGTCCTTGGGACTATGCATGCAAATTGCTTCTACTAGAGAATCTGTCAAGTAATTTCTTTGCCTGTCATTTCTCAAATTAAATGCTGTGACAAATGCTTGAAGAAACACATAAAGACTTAGAACCATTGATTAATTTTATATGCTAAGGATAGCAGAGAAGGTACATTAACAAAATAATTACAAGAAAATTTGTAAATCTTTTCAGGCATGTTGGGAAAATGTCATTGGCAGTCTTGTAACAAATGACCAAGTGTACAGTCAACCAAGGTTTTGAAACATATTCATCAGGAAACACTATGTTTTGTAGATTACATATAAAAAATATATCCCTTCCAGTTTTGATCAACAAAGTAAACATGATATAGTGGTGGAAACGTTCACATTTCAGCACAAAATAGTATGATGCCTAATTTACAGAAAGCATGATGCTCCTCAAAAGTCCTTGCAATTTTGACCAGGATCAAATTCCATTAGCCATTTCCAACAGCCTAGAATTGAATTACGTTGGAGTATTGTGGAAATTTTCATTGTTGGTTGATTTATGATCAGATTGTGGATCCAAAGCATTGGATGCAAACTCTTCACATGATTAGTAATAGTGAATAAACTCTCATTCTAGGCATGTTTTTGTAGATCTCTATGCACCAAAACAAACATAAGGGAAGATATAGGAAAGGAAGTCATCAACAACAACCCTACAACTATTAAGACATAAATTGCAGACCTGTCAAGACAATCCTATAGTAGCAGATTAATATTTGGGGCAATTAAAAGAGTTTTTTTAGAACCACTGGGTTAGTTCTCTGGATGAGAATAGAGGTTGGTAACATAAGGAACAAATCTAGGAACCAACAAACACTCAATCTCCATACTTTGTAATAGTAATTGGGCCTCTCTTCTGGCAAGTACATGGTACCTAAGCTAGGAAGTTGGCCTCAAATAACAAATCAATGTTCATTCCAAAATGAAATCATATCATGTTCAAGCACCATAATACAATCATAAAACAAAAGGGATTGTTGAAGATACAAAGTGGTTGCAAGTGGCTACACAAAAGATTCAATCACTGTAATATCTACATTAAGATTCCAAAAAACATACCCATTTAGTTTTATGATTGGATGAGTTTCACTCTAGACTTGTCATCACTATCCTCTTCATACCAAATACCTTCAACACCTACTATTGTGAATTTTAGGTGAGGTCCTTCCATACTTATCTTTCAATGTTTCAAAATTAGGGTTTCTATCTCATTAAGGGAATATTCCATAAATTAACCCTTACTTGCTAGTTTAATTTCCTTTGTTGATTTCTTAATAAAACCCAATTTGAAATGCAATTGAAGTACCATTATAATCTATAGCCTCAGGTTAATGCATCCTCACAACTGTTAAATTTTTCTCTATAATAGCAGGGCTAATGCTTCTCAAAATTACACTCCTATTGGACTATGTTTACCTATTGTTTTATATATCACATCAAAAAAGAGGGGGCATAAACAACTAGAAAAAATTAGATAGGGATCAATAGTTTTAAATTACCTCTTAGGCCCCTTGAACCTGCTAACAAAAGGAAATTCTTAGTTCCAAGTTAATTTTGTGCCAACATTGACTACACGTGTGAAACACCGATGATAATCAACAGAAACACTCAAGGCTCCCAACAACTGAGACAATTAACAACACAAATAAGAAAGCTTCCAACTGATTTCGTGTTCCAGAAGTCATAGGATTAATAAAAACACAAGAAACATTAAAGCATATCCATCAAATCTCTAACCATGAACAACTGGTTGAGCTAGATTTTTCCTAGAAGCATCTTAACCGTTCTAGAAGTAATAAATCAAAGGAATTATATAATTACTAATGAGCATAAATCAAAGGAATTATGTAATCACTAATGAGCACAATCCTAATTCAAGCAGTAAGGTCGTCGTTTAACAAGATATATTTTCTGAACATAAGTCATCTTTTTGCGATATTGGAGTAATGATTTCCTCAAAAAACATGGCTTACAAAAAAAATTCAAATGATGTCAAATTCCAAAAAACCAAAAAAAAAAAAACATTTTGATTTAATTTTATCTATATCTACTGAAATATGCTGCTAGAACTTAGCACATATTTAAAAAGAATATTTGAAAGTTTGACACTACCCTTCTTTGAAATGAAACCATTTAGTTTGGATTTGAATTTGGACAAAAATTTAGAGTATTGAAATGATAAGAAAAATGGATTTAAGGTGTTCCATGATCCCTGCTAGCAACCTTACTTGTTACACGTGCCTAGATTCTAACCTACCCAATCGCTTTTGCGTTTTAGGCATTCTTAATATGCATGCATACAAGGGAAGGTTTTTCTATCCAAATTGAACATTGAAATTTGTGATGTATCGAACTTTTGAATGGAAATCAATACACGAACAGATGGGATAAGAAAAACTCAATCAGTCGCCTGCTTAGTTTCTTAGATTGTGAAAAAAACCAACAGTATGAAATAACAGATTGCAGTTCGCAGAACCTGTATTTTAACAATATATGCATCGAAAAAAATGATGCAATAGAACAGGGCAAGCCGAGGAGATGCAGGTTCAAGAACTATAGCCTATCAACCGTGAGCTTGTTGAATTAGCACTTTTGAATGAGCCCAGATAACACAAAAATGTTGTCTTTAATCCAGTGTTATGGAAGCTATGCAATTTTCTTGACATGTTCAAATCAAGAATAGAGATATGCACAAGTCTATCATTGGAAATATGCAGGAAGTAGAGATCGGTTTGTGCCTAAGAGGAAAACCATGGCTCAACCTACATAATTATCACAGTAGGAAACGAATAAGAGAAAAAAAGGTCTAAGCTTTGGTTCTAATAGACAATGTTCATCAGGGCATATATGCCAAGAAAAAAAATTGTTCACATTGGAAAATAATGATGAAAAGGAAATATAGGCATCCACATAAAGAGGTGAGAAATAACTTGTGAACTAAAATAGAAGGAAAAAGTTATAGAACTAAAAGAGCAAGAAAAATTTATAGAAAGTTTGCAAAACATAGATCAAGAAAGGTTCAAAATATTTGTTCATGGGAAAAAATATCAATGGGCCTTTTTTAGAGAGTTAGATGGTGTGCACTATGGTATTTTATGGTAGATCTCAAATATTTGTTTCATAACAACATAGCTATCAATCAAAATATTCTAAGCCAGTGACGGGCTAATGTCGGCATTCAAAGGAAAAACATTTGAGAGAAATATCACAGTTGGCAGATTAATAACAAAATATCGAGAAATTCATCCATGAAGTTCACATTGTCATTCCACCCTCCCCTTCCTAAGATGAGGTTCTGCTATTCAAGTTATATTTAGAATTGTATTGTATCAATATTTTGGATGGAAATCAATACAAAAATAGATAGGATAAGAAAAACTCAATCAGCCATCTGCTTAGTTTCCTATATTGTGACAACAATCAATAGTATGAAATAACAAATTGCAGAACCTGTACAAGATCTACACCGAGACCAATGGTGCAATAGACAAGGGTGGGTGAGGAGATGCAGGTTCAAGATCTATCAATTGTCAGCTGGCTATTTTGCCACTTTTAAATGATCTGAACATGACACAAAAAGGTTGTCGTTCATTAAATTTTTACATTAAAGGGGAAAATGAGCGTACCCATCTACTTGTCTAACACAATGTCCTTCACCATCAATAATAGACACTACACCTAACATGTGATATTTGGACACACAATCAAGTACTTGTGATTGGTAGAACCAGGTGTACTTACACTATGATGGGATTTCCAAACTAGAGTTCCTTTTCTTTTCCCCTGAGAGGCATAACTTTGAATCAAACAATTTGTAAATCGACGATCTGCTAATTTCGGCATTCAGAAGATTAAATTTTTGAAAAACATATAGAAAGTGACAGATTAGTGACAATATCTCTGTAACTTCATCCATAAATTTCACATGTCAATCTATCATCTCCTTCCTAATATGTATTTATTGTAAACACACATACTTGACAACCATAAGAAATTACTGTCTGCCAATAAAGCCTCCATACATAGGCAATCCATCCACAACCGATAGTGTAATTGGAATAGGAAATCTAATAACAAATATCCTAGATCAAAGTGCAACCCTGCTATAAAATTCAATCAAATAAATCACCATTCAATTAGTAGAAGGAAAATATATCCAAGTAGAAAACATAAAATTATATATAAATATCGAGAGACCAAAATTTTATAAATTGAGAGATCCTAGGTCAAAGTGAAAGCCTGCTATAGAATTCAATCAAATAGGTCATCACTCCCTGAGTGGAAGACAAATATTTCTATATAGAAAGAACGGAAAATTATATATATGTATAGAACTTCATATACAAGATCCAGGATGGGCCATGCCACAACAATTAATAGATGCGGTGTCCTTACTTTCTAAAAGTACCCAAAACTAAATAATATATGTAAAGAAAAAGAAGAGGAAGCCCTTGATGGGTCTCTTAGATAATCTATCTGTAGTGAAAAAAATTATAAATTAAAAAAAAACTTGAACAGGATAACAATAACGAAAAGATTTTTTAACCACCACATGTTTTTGAATCCATGGTCATGGAATGAACAGAACCAAAACATGAGCTCCCCGACTTATGCAGGGGTTCACATGCAAATTATTTATTATCTCAACGTCCTATTTAAGTGTATATGGTTTCACACCTACGGGCACTTTAAATATGCATTCCCAAAGAGGCCATTAAACAAATTCCAGATGATATGCACCCCATGCTTGGCTCCTCTGGCTATGATAGTGATTAATAATATTTAGGGAAGAAGCCAAGGACCCTGCCAGCCCAAACATAAGTAAAACTAATAAAAGGAAGGACCGTGTAACTTAATCTGCAAGATAGAGATTGGAGAGGGAAACAAAAGCAAGGAGAATTTCCAGTTAAATGTATAGCGCAAAGAAGGGTAGTTGTGCCCTCGAATCACGAAATTAGTGGATTACAAGCAGAGCTAGATATGTCCCAATACATACCAAGAAATAATTTAAAGAAATAAGGTAACCTGTAAAGAGTCTACAGATAGAAGGAAACTTGAACAAATACATAGCTTTTCCACTCAAGAGTCATCCACTATGAAATTGCTTTCCACTCATCCACTATAAAGACACAATTTTCATAAAATCAAGCTTGATGCTGAGCCCCGACTCTTGCAGAATTATATAGGCATAAAACCATCTCTAATTGACTAAATATATGCACTTTTTTCTAAAATATGGAGCAAATGGACCAAATCGAGTAAAAAACGAATAAATCTCCATGTTTTTCTCAAATATGGACCAAATCGACAGACACAGGATGATTTGATCAAATATGGGAAGGTAAGTTAGAAAAATAATTTCTCCACAAACCCAAATCGAGGATTAACTATAAGTCCATTTTACCCAAATCGAGGATGAACTAAGTCTGGTTTACCCAAAGATCCATAAATCAGGAGCAAAATACCAAATCTTTAACCTATCATCCATAAATTGGGGTGAACCATCTCTATTTCTCCTCCAAAACTGAAAAATTATGGCGATTTGACCTCCATTACCAAACAAATCTAGGTGAATGTCAAAATTTTCCCCATAATCGACTGAGATAAATTCCATTTTATCAATTTTGATTGTTTCACGATGCAGGCTATTATATGTAAAATAAAAAATGGGCTAATTTATTAACTAAAAAAAACATCTTAATATTAAAAATTCACCCACCCTTTTTTGGTTACTCCTTAAAATTCGCCCATGGGATAAAATTCACCCTTAAAATCATCTCCAGAAGTTATGGTTTGATTGGAGGGTTCCTTGTATTGATTGAAAATATTTCCCCATTTGACTGAAATCACTGCCACCTTTCCATTTATTGCCCAATCATGTGAATGAATGACTGATTGAATGGGTACACATATATCATCTTCGCATTGAAGTTTCATTCATTCTATTATATCCGACTAAGAGTACTGAATTGTTGTTTGCAACTGTAAAAGCTAAAGCCATTGTTTTATAGAGTATGATCATTTATGTTTCTGGTACAAGTACCGGTTTAGAATAAGGTCTTGATATTACGTCACCCACTCCAATTGTGGAATACACCACATAGGTTGTTTCACAGTCACCCATAGTTGCAGAAGAAGCTACACAGTCACTGGTAATTCCAACGGTTTCTTATGACTAGACCCACTTGTTACATCAAAGAGGAAGAAGTCTACCAGTCAAAAATCATGAGAAACAACACCTCCACTAGAGGATGAAGCGATAGGGTTGGTAGCCATGTTACCTGACTATGTCATTCCCAGACCAGCCGATGTGCCAATGGTTAGAATTGGAAAAAATGTAAAGTATTCACCGGTAACACCTATCGTATCGAAAGGACTTCGGATAACAACAAATATTATTTTGAATTGAAAAAAGATGGACTTTGTCAACCACGCTCTACAAAAATTTCTAGATTTGGAAATGGACAGATACATGACTACTATCCAAGAAACAGAGGATAGCCCTATCCACATGGTTCCAATGAAATGGGAAATATGATTAGATAAATTAGGAATACTATCACTGATGCACATGCCACATTTTAGTTGCACAACAGAAGCAAATGTTTGTGCCAAGAAACTACTTGTATGTTTCCATGGTGGCTATCTATGGCTTGACTAGAATATTTCAGTGGGCATCGAGATGATAGCATCAATTACAAGACTCCCTCTTGCAGGAGTTGACCCAACACCATTATTCATAGGAAAAGAAACAAATATGACATTGAAAAATAAGTTGAAATAAAAGTACGACCTAACAAGAGACACAAGAGGTTTTTCTATTTCCTCCATCAACGATACTGGTGTTTAGTTCGCAACCAAATTCTTATCCAATAAGATGTGAAAGATGCAATCGAACTATTACACAACAGGGACAATTGATGCAGCAGATAAGTGTGCCGTGCATTTTCAACCTTACCAGTGGCACTATCTTCTAAATGAACTGTTAGCAGATGTAGAGGAGGTACAAGAAAAAGGTAGCCCATTTCATTATTAGTAGTTTCTCATTTTTATTTACTTTGTCGCATGGGTGGAACCGCCAAACTACCAAGGGGTATATATTCTAGTCCCATGCTGAGGATATTGATACTAGAATATCTAGTTTGACAAAGATAAACCTGAGTGGTAGAAAGACAATAATGTCGAATTCTTTTTACAAGGAGTGGCCCTTTGAAATTATATTTGGAAGCAGGCTAAAATCAACAAAGAAACTGTACAATGGTTTAGAAACATTATAATATTTTTGGTCAAGCCCCATTATATATTTTTACAACCTCAACAAGTTCCCGCAACACCAATGGATCATGACACAGTTTCAGTTATCTGTTGCTGAAATTGATGCCATTGTACACGATTGGCCCAGAGAATGGCAAGTTCATGTCACAGACAATCAAATGTCTACAGAAGAAGACTGGCGATAGGATTATCTGTCTAAAAAGAGGCATGGAGATCAAGGGGGAAACCCACCATTTGAGGAAACCCCAAGAAGTTCTCATAGTCCTGATGAATCCAACACAACCTTGACAGATCCAAACTTGGTGAATAAGGGAAAGAGTTCAGAAAAGTCGACAAAAACTCGAAAAAAGAGGAAGGCCGACCGCTCATCTAGAGTCGTTGGACTCACCAATGATGATTACACTCTTTTGACAGAAACAATGGCAGATGTTTCTAATCAAAGTTGCATAAAAATGGATGGAAGACAAACTGAGTTGACAAGAAGCATAACATATTTACTACAGACACTCTGTAAAGCATTAAAAGAAGTTTGAGTGGCAGTCAACCAAACACAATACTCGACTGTGTCGCTAACCAAGCTGGTCCATCTAAGGAGCAACTGGTCAAGGGATCATCGACGCCAAATCCACCTATAAAGATTCATGTTCTAGGTCAAGCAATTGACTTAGGTACACCAGACTTGAATACCATGGTCAAGGACCTTGGTCATATTACTATGGAATTTTATATGTTGCTTGTGTATGAAGTACATGCCTTTCAAAATGATACAATAGAAAAAATGAAGAATACGGAACATGCGTTGGTTATTTAGGTGGAATTCTCGCTCAAAACTATTAATAATTTGAAGAAGATAGTTCAATATTCATAGCAAAAAGAAAAAAACATTACAGGAGGATAAACATTAGCTAGATGTGGCTATTACACTAGTTTGTAGTAGTTTTGTAGATGAAGGCATCATGGAAGAAACATTTTCAGAATCTAAGGTATTTCGACTTGGAGAAGTCACAGAGAGCTTATATAAGCGGGTAGCGGAGCTCGAATTGCAGATAAATACTAGTACATCTCCATAGGTACTGGCAGAACAAATAAATGTAGCAACTGAGGATGCAACGAATATTGGAGAGCATGTGCACTTTGTGCCAAGGAAGTCGAGCAAGTTTCTTAATCATGGGAAGCTTTGATCGAGAATGAAGAATTAGAGTAGATAAGGGAGTAGTTACATACTGGTGAGGAAGACTTAAAAAAATGAACAATGATCTAAAGAAGTTGCCAACAATAGAGAAAATGGAAAGGGATGTTGACATGAAGAAGCTATAACAACAAGTAGCAAAACTATGAACACAAAAACAAAGGAGAATGGATCGGGTCGTAGAACTGCAAGCAAAAGCAAATAAACTTACAGGTCTCATTCAACCTGTACATGAGAAGGTGTGGCATGCATTGGATTTGGCATGACTAACAACTTTAGAACACATTAGTTCCAAACTTGTAGAAAAATTGAAAGAAGTAGAAGAACATGTGCGGCAAAAAGATGAACATGTAGTGAAAATATTCTAAGAGTTTCAAAGTAAGGCTGCAATTACAGAACTTTCAGACTAATGTGGCTTATGATGAGCCACATGTGAGTGTCGGGGACCTATTTTCCATAGGAAAAGTCAGACAAAATTATGCCAGAATTATTCTCGGAAAGATGAATATTCCAGTCGTGCGACAAAAGAAGTTGCGACAGAAGAAGTTGCAATGGAAGCAACCACAACAGAAGGGACCATGATGGAAGAGGAATAAAGTAGTCGAAAAATAGAGTTCAACTAATTTTGTGGGAAGAGTTAGTTAGAATAAAATATTTCTTTTAGATTGATTTTAGTAATAAAGAATGATTGTATTTTGGGTCGATAACACCTATTTTTAGAGAAAAATGAATATATTAAAATATAAAGATAGCTTGTCTACTGACGATTGAGATTCAGTTGATGATTTAATCAAGAATTGTAAAACAAGAACAACTCATAAAATATTGAACCCAAGTTGCCTACGTGTTGGTATTTGTTGGTCAAGGATAGAGAGAGTTGCTTAGTTGAAGAATCGATCCAGGATGTGTGTGGATCGATGAGTAAGAGAAGAAAAGAGAGAGACCAAATTAGAGAGAATGAGATAAGAGATGAATCTATGAATTGTAAAGAATATTTAAATAAGAGTCTGCAAGATGAGTTCATAGACCAAAGGTTCCAAACTTATTCTCATGCCAGATGAAGAGCACCTTTGTGGTTTTTCCCAGATGGGTTTCCATGTTACATCTTGTCTCTGTGTTTTTAATGTGTGTTTTGTTTAGAATGCATAATTGATATAAATGATCTTATCTGAATGTTCCACACATGCTTAATGGTGAATGAACTTATATTTGTTTTGCATATGTATTGAGTAAAATATCTGGTAATTCTTTATGTTATATGCTTCTATTTATGTTGACGAAATGGTAGATATTTATCTTGAATGAATGAATAGGAACAAAAGCATAATTACCGTCTTTAGTCGAGTAAATATGATATTAATGTAAAAGTGAGATACCCAAATTGCATAAACCTAGTTCTGGTATTCCCCATAAGATATCACGGCTGAGACTTCATCTACGTCGCATGTGTTGTTGACAGAGTTCTGTTATGTCAGGACGGTATCTTGGGTCTTGTTGACAACGAAGGATATGAAACTACGTCGACCAAAATTTCAGCAATGTGTGATGGGTACCTCAGAAGTATGCAGTGTGGGTATGGGTTGGATGCGTAATTAAATTCTGCATCCAACGATTCCCCAAATTTGAAATTTGGGTGAACCAATAAGGAGATATGTAAAAAATACGATAAGAAAAAGTAGTTTTCCTTTTCCCCCTGCAAAATTTAGAACTTTTATTTTATTATTATAACACCTATTTTATTATTACCCTTGTGAGGCCCATTTTAGACCTAAAAAATCCCTTAATGGTAGTCCTATTGCATTCAAATAAATCCTATTGCATGGGAAAATTAATGGCTTGAATTCAATGCTCCTTTCACTCCAAAACATACAAAAGATTTATATTATATCAAAAATATCTAAGGGGTTTCCCCAATGAGTGAAAATACATCAGGATCCCAAAGGTATTGAGTTCATAGTAACACTGTTTTGATTATGCATTCCAGCTACTAAGGAAAACATCAAAAAATCCCAATTGAGATATTCCAATCCTAGCCTTGTAACTACCTGAAACTTTAGCTATATAAAGTTCCTTAAACAAAACAAAATTGTGGCTTGAGCATATAACAATAGGTCCATTACAATATTGAACCATATCATCTTTTAAACAAACTGAGAAAAATACTAGAAAACCATATTTACAGGACCTAATACACTTCTGTTGAGCAAACCATGTTTTCCAACCATGGAACTTGCTCTTTAGTTTTGGGATGAGGTGGATGGGATGATGATCGCTCTGCTACTTATTTCTCCATCTACTTTAGCTGCAGAGCTCTAACTCCATCCTCTAATTCTTCAATTTTGGATTCCATCTCTTAAGTGTGGGTTTACTGCCTCTCATAATTCCCTCCAAGGATGGTCAATTGATATTGAAAATCTCCACATCCCGCCACCTAGTGCTTTTCATCCTCCTCCTGCTACTTGTCTCAACGATGTAACCAAACTTTGATATAATTCTCGAGTTACCCATAATTATTGAATGCTCCCACACAATACAATACAATTTACCAATTATGGTTCTACAATGCCAGTAACTTCCATTATTTCTAATACCTTGAATTTCCCATCCTTCAAATGTTTTCATGAGGATAGCTCACCTAATTCTCTCGTGGGAGAGCTGGGTGAGCTTATAGATTCAAGTCATACTATCATTTCTCATTGAAGTCTTCTGCATCCAAATCCTATCTACATGAGACGAAGAATATGACAATGAGGAGATATTTAATGCATTCATGGAATGCCAAATGAGATTTGATGACGCCGCTTATGCAGAGGTTGTATGAAAAAAATACTTCGATCCCCCACTTCTACTTCATAATCATCTTTCCACCATGGACGTGAAGAACCATGATGCTTAGGTTGATACGAGAAACCATACATTTCCAACCTTGGGCATTAAGATCATATGGTTATGGGATAGGGGTTACAAATTATCTCCAGGCATTATATCACATTTCAAATTTTTGGGTTTGGACCTTTGGAAAACTTCCGGTATGTGGGGCTACACTTACATGGAAATCAATAATGGTACAATGCAAAAAAACTATGGTATATTGGTAAACATGCAGTTGAGTGGGATAATTATCTTAATGGATTGGTTCATGGAGGTAGTAGGTTGTGAGAAACCATATATTTTGAAATCTTTAGAGAAACTATAGTAGAGATTTCAACACTCGCAATGACAATTATGTTGCTTTGATTGAGAGAAATAAAGAGTCAAATGCTTAAGCTTCAAATATTATTGTTAGACATTGATAGGACAAGTATGATGTTCATGAGCGACTTGAGGATCCTGCTAGTAGTTGTAGTTCTAAACCCATACCCAACAAAAACTATAGAGAAAGTAACCAAGGAAACCTGTTAATCGCAAAGGGTTGTGTAGTGGTGGAAAACTAGCATAAGAAAATTAACTGACCAGGAATCAAGACATAATAACTTCACATAGTCATGCATTTATTATATATTACCCCTATTTATACACAATTTTGGTCTTCTTTGTTATGTGTTGTCTAGGCCAACTTGTTTCTCTATATTTATGCTAGATTGTTTTGCAATATACCTTTATACGCAAGAACATTGAAAGAAATAACAACAGAATAAAAAATAACTCACCACAAGAATGCGGTAATCCCACACACCTGGAGAGCTGCAAATTTTGAACATTTAAATAACTATCTTATACAATAGGTGCCGCATAAGGCCCTAGGGTTTATTCAGTTTAACCAATAGAATATCTAGACCCAAGCCCATGCCCATACACACCATAAATCATAGCATGAGAAATTAGGAATCCAACATCATAGTAAGTAGAAAAAAAGCAGGAATACCTTATGTTGGATTGGTAGCAAGTAGAAAAAACAATGGTATCAGAGGTGAACCCAAAACTACATATAAAAGCTTAATAGCCAGTAGCTTAGGCATATAGAGACAAGGGAATAGGTACCAATACTAGTAGAAGTTTATCCACCATACAGAGTCCCAAATCATAAGCATGGGTAGTTGTTGATGCATGGAGATGACCATTATAGTTTCTTATGATCATCACATCATGTGATTTCTCAATATTTTGAAACATATACTTCCTTTTGGTCTTACTATGGATAATTTTGCTTCTATATTATACTACTTAGTTCTCAAAAAATTACAGAGTTTCGAACTAATAACAATTCAAAAAATTTTCTCATGTCCACCTTCGTTGGATTGGAAGTAGCTTTCATATCATCAATACAAATTCAAATTGAACTTCCTTTCTGAGATTTGAAGGTGATACAAGGCCATTTTTTTTGGTAGAACACAACAAAGGTATGTGTTTTATAGAAAGATATTTGATTTTAAGAGCCCGTGGGATTTATGTTTCCAAGACATTTGAAAAGTTTCAATTTAACCATTTGGGGTTATTAAATGTTTGTACTATTCATCACATTCATAACATATGCCTCCTTTCATGCTTCTAGAAAGCATATTAGAATATTTGTTAAGGTAGTGTTGAAAGTTGATTCGGCTAGTGGGGAGACTGCATAACTTATGGCCTATTGGAACCAATAACCTAACATAATGACTCGCCTAATGAATTGAACTAGTAATCTTGCCGACAAACTAGAAAACCACACTAGTTTGAAAACCGTACTACTTCTGACATTGATTGGTTTGATGAGTTCAACCAAGTTTGTAGGTCATATCTTCAACTACGTTTAATAATTAATATCCAAATTTCATATAGCGATGATACTAGCAGAAGTGGGGATATTGGAGTAGGTTTGTCAGTTATTTGCAAAATGGAAAACCATTATGGGGGAGAATACTTCTTGGCGATGGAGTTTCTTACTGTGCTAAAGGATTTGGATACTTGCCTCGGATTGACTGTTTATCTCCACACACAGATTGTTTAGTAGAGTCAGACTACTCCAAGAACATGTTGCATTTTGAATCTGATTGATGAGGGTAGTTTTTTAGGTATTTATTGGAGGTTTCTGGCTCTGCATCAGAAAGCGACCCTTGACGATGCTGTGTTTGTATGGGACTTTGGCTTTTAGTGTGCTCAGGCTTCTGACGGATATCTGAACAGGCCGGGTTTGGCTAAGGAATTTTGGAACACTTTTAAGCTGCGCTAGGAGTTGTCTTTCTCCTTAAAGCCATCATCTTTTTGGGCAGGTGATGACTTCTCCCTTGGAAGTTTCTTGGATGCAGTAGCAGTAGGTACACGCTGTAAGCAGCAGTGACTACTATTTGTAGTTTTTAGCTACTAGTTTAGGTCTTCCTTTGGTACATCTTCTTCAATTTTCTAGTTTATTATCCTCCTTCGGCTCTGGTAGGATGTTGGTACTGTGACTACACAGTGGTGATTGTTCCCGCTCCTGTTGATTTGAATTGTGCATTAAAGGTGGTAGCTGGATATGGTGGTTTTAGAATTCATTGCTTCCTGCATGGCATTGAATTGTAGTACTCATTGGGCAAGGTGGCACTTGCTATGAGATCAAAGTAATGTGAGAGGACAGTGTATAGAACATCGTGTCCCTATCTGGTGCACACCATCTATTGGGTGGACCTCTTAATCTCCTCGGGGCACTTTATTCTGGCCATTCTATCCTGACGTCTTCCTTGGACACTTGGCATAGTTTTGGTTTGATTTTTATTTAGGCATTTATGGATCCCTCCTCGAGCCAAGGGCCTCGGCAACATCACATTAAAGCAAATTATCCACCACCTGGCTTTAGTCTATCACCTCTGCATGGCAACACTGAACGATCTGGGAAACTACAGGGAGAGAAAGCTAAACTTAAACATGAAGCCAAGGCCTTTAAGGTTAGAGAATCCAGTGAGCAGATGGTGCTGGGACTGGGTCTTATGTTGGATAAATTTGTTGGCATGCATAAGCGGGCTCTCATCGGTAGATTCGAGTACTTGAAGATGTCTGGACCGGAACTGAAACTCTGGATACTAGAGCATTGGAAGCCCCTTATTGGTTATCTCCCGAGGTTCTCCCTGCTTTTACGGGGCTGGATATGCTTCCATCTCTTAAGTGAAGAGGATGTTGGTTTTCTTCTGAGTAGATTCTGGCCCATCCAGAGGGGCTCTCTGGTTTTAGAGAGGTGGTCGGTTTCCTTTGACCCGGAATCGTCACCTATCAGGAAACGCCACCTTTGGGCCATTCTTCTTGGGTTTCCCTTGCCTTGGTGGAAACCTGAGATACTGATCCAAGTTGCTAATACCTTGGGGCGCTTCGTTTAGCTGGATTGGGTTGCTTTGAGATCATCCAATAAAACATGCGCAACAGTGATGATAGAATTTGACATGACCAGAGGCCTTCCAACTGAGCTCGAGATCCTGTGGGGAGGTGTATTAAGAGTTTAGAGATTGGACTATCTGAAAATTCCTTTAAGATGTCACCTTTGTAGGAACACGGGACACCTTCAGAACACTTGTCCTTCTCGGGAGTCTACACTTTCGGCTGTGGATAGTTGCGGTGTACCTTTAGTAGATCATTCGGTGGATGCATTGGCTTCGGGACTTACTACCTTATTCGGTAAGTTGATCTCTAATTGCACTTCTTTGCCTTTCCTTTCTCCTCATGAGCTTAATCTTCTCAAGCAATTTTTGGAACTAGACAGTACTGTTTCCTTTTCCAGTGGGGTGTCGACTGTACCGGATAGGAACCCTCCCTCTCCGCCTCTCTGCTCAGATCCCATTCATCTGGACTCGGTGTCATCTCCGTCCGTCAGCCCTGAGCCTGTCCATTTGGACACTGTTGAAGCTACTCCTCTGACTCTATCATCCACTCCAGTCATTGACTTAACTATTAATGATTCTCTTGAAAAATCCATCGGTTATCATGAGGAGACCTCTGATGAGAAATTACTAGAGATGTTGGATAGCTTGGAGGGCTCTCATAGGGCTTCTGTCTTGACTCCTCTGCCATGTTACACTTCTAACCTGCCTGAAGATTCTGGTTGTTTCTCTCTGAACTCGTTACAGGACACTAATGTGACAGTGAGAAAAAATCGCAAAAAGCAACAGGCTAGAGGCACAAGAATCAATCCTGAACTGTCTTCTATTGTCCCTCTTACCACTCGCATTGATTTCCCTACCCTCAATTCTTTATCTCCTTCCTCCTCTCTTGGGGCCCTTAGAGCTTTGCCCCCCAATAGGGGTGATATATGATCTGTACATCCTATAACATCAGGGGGTTGGCGGGGGCTAATAGACGTAGAGCCCTCTGTCATTACTTAGCTGGTTCTGAGACTCAAGTGATTTTGTTACAAGAGACGATGGTTTGTGCTGCTGATGCGATTAAGTATTTTCTTATGGTTCGACCCAATTGGCGGGTCGCGGCCATTGATGCCGATGGACTTTCCGGAGGCATTCTCACTGCTTGGAATCCAACATTTGGGGACTTTGATGCTTTTGTTACTGTGGCGGGTATTTTGCTTGATGGTTTTGTGCGTGGTTTTGGTGAAAAGATCAGCATTCTTAATGTATATGGTCCGTATAGGGACAGGAAAACTTTCTGGACAGAGGTGGACAAATCACGACTCCTGGCTCGGCCAAATTTGATATTGGGTGGGGATCTGAATTTGACACTAGGACCAGCGGAGATTTGGGGGGGTACCACTTTGGAGGATACCTTATCCTCTTTTTTTAAAGAACTATTTATTCGTTATAACATGATTGATATTCCTCTATTGAAAGCTGGGCCTACATGGACTAATGGACGTAGAGGAGCGGAGAATGTTTCTAAGCGATTGGATCGCTTCTTGGTGGCTGAAGGTCTCATTGATCATTTCGGGTGGTACCGTTCATGGATTGATCAGGTTTTAGCATCTGACCATAAGCCGGTCACTCTGTAGGTGGACTTTGATGCTACTTTTAAAGATGCTGTGATTTCGTGGTGGCGTGGACTTCAACAGGTGGAGGAAGCTTTGGGGCTGGATACTTTTCTCTTTAAGATGAATGAAATTAAAAGGAAAGATATTAAGTGGATTAGAGAGAAGAAAAAGTCACAAATACAGGAATTAGCTCAGGTGGAGGAGGAACTGTCCACTCTCTCGGATTTAGTGATTCTGATCAGGAGAGACTGAATTCTTTAATTGGAAAACATAGACTCTTTTTAATTATGAAGGAGGTTACGTGGAGGCTTAAAAGCAGAGCATTGTGGATACAAGAAGGGGACTTGAACACCAAATTTTTCCATGCATTTGCTACACAACGTAAGAATACTAATGCCATCTAGGAACTCGCTGATGATTCGGGTTCTTCTGTAGTTACACAAAGGGGTTTGGAGAAGCTTGCTTATCGTCATTTTGAGGATTTTTTTAAATCGGTTCCAGCAGATATTGACTCACAAGTGGAGCTTGCCAATATGTATCCTCCTTTCTTTGAAAATGCTGAAGCACTGGCCCTTGAGAGTTCGGTCACTATTTCTGAAATTAAAGAAGTTATTCATCTTATGGCAGCTGATAAAAGCCCAGGGCCTGATGGGTGGCCGGCTGAGTTTTTGAAGGCCTTTTTTGATGTGCTCGGGCCGAAACTCTTGAACATGGTTGAAGACTCAAGGACCAGGGGGGTGGTCCTTGGCTCATTGAATGCGACATTCATTGCTCTAATTCCTAAGTGCTCGAAACCGAACTCATTCTCAGATTTTTGGCCCATATCTCTCTGCAATATGTTATATAAGATTATCTCCAAAGTTATTGCTAACAGGATAAAAACGTATCTGGCTAAGCATATCTCTCCAGAACAGTTCGGTTTCCTTACCGGAAAGACAGATTATTGAAGCTATAGGCATAGCTCAAGAAGGGGTCCACTCGATTAAAACTAAAAAGATACAATCTGTTATTTTGAAGCTGGATTTATCAAAAGCCTATGACCGTGTCAACTGGGACATGTTGCACCTGATTCTGGTTCAAATTGGATTGCCATTTAAAGTCATCAAGTGGATCATGGCCTGCGTCACATCGGTCAATTACGCGGTCCTGGTCAATGGCTCTCCATCACAGTTTTATCAAGCTGGGAGAGGTCTCCGCCAGGGATGTCCACTTTCTCCTCTTCTGTTTCTTCTCATTATCGAAGGACTCAGCCGTATGATCATAGCTGGTAAGGTTTCTGGTAAAGTATTTGGCATTTAGATTTCTCGAGCTTTGGCTATTTCTCATCTTCTCTTTGTAGATGACATTGTGTTATTTGGATCGGTGTCTATTGAAGAATGGAGACACTTATGTGGGATTCTTGAGAGGTTCTGTACTGCATCGGGCATGTGTATTAATTACGAAAAATCCCTGCTTCTTCCTCACGGGATTGAACAGGACACTTTGTCTCTCCTATTGGGTTTATTTCCTGCTACGGTGGGGGATTTTGATCTTGGTCTTAAGTATCTGGGTTACTTGATCAAAGCTAACTGTTACCATTCCTTTGATTGGCTTTGGCTTTTAAGGAAGATCGATAAGAGAATTCACTCTTGGTGCAATCGCTTCCTATCGTTGGGTGGTCATCTTACTTTGCTCAAAGCTGTTCTTTCTGCTATTCCAGTGTATTGGTTTTCTTTGTCACTTGTTCCTATGGCTGTGCTTGACAAAATCAGACGTCTCATCATGGATTTCTTATGGGGTACATCGGAGAAACAAAGGAAGTTTCACTTAGTTAAGTGGCAGAGTCTGATGTTACCCAAGAGCAGTGGGGGCTGGGGTATTAAGCAACCCTTCTAGTTTAACTTAGCACTGAGTTTGAAAAATGGTTGGAAGGTACTGACTAGGACTGGCCTTTGGCATAAAATTCTATTTGTGAAATACATGAAAGGTATTCCACTTGATCTATGGATTAGATTTGAGTATTTTAAATTCCAAGGGGGATTGATCTTCTGGCGTAGTTTATGCATGCATTTTCATTGGATCCGTGGTGGTCTTTGCTGGTTGGTCGGAGATGGGAAGTTGATGCATACGGGTTTAGACCCATATGTAGGCGTTCAGGTTGGATCTTATTTGCTCCCATTACCATTGGTTCGTCGTATACAGCTCATGGGATGTGGCCGTTTATATCAGATTGTTAACAAGGAAATTGGAGCGCTCAGTTATTGGAAAAGAAGCTGTGATCTGGGACTTGTTGGTGAAGATGCAAGATATTGGGATCACTACCTTACGAGACTAGCTCGAGCCGGTATCAGATTATGTAACAGAAAGGATCAGTTGATTTGGTCTCTTTCTAAGAATGTGGACATCACTGCAAAAGGATTATACTCTTACTTTATTTCTGTGATGGAGCCCCGGCTTTCTCTTTGGTGGCATAAAAGACTCTAGAAATGGGAATGTCCTTTGAAGATCAAAACATTCTGGTGGCTTGTGCTCAATAGGGCTATTCTTACATGGGATAATCTGACGAAAAGGGGTTACATCGGACCAGGGATTTGTGTTCTTTGCTGGACACATGACGAATCCATTGACCATCTGTTTATTTTCTATGATTTCACAAAACTGATATGGTCTATGCTTGGCCCGGAACTTGATTTAAGACATGTATGGGGCCATCTTGACTTGCATAGTAGCTTTGAGCAGTGGGTTTTCAAACACTCCCTCAATCCTATTATTCCGATCATTGTATGTTGGGCGTTATGGAGGCATTGAAATAGCATTATCTTTGAGGACAGCAAGCCTTCGGCATCCGATATTTTCAGGTGGATTGTACACTTATTTAGTTTGTATCCAATTCAGCAAGTCAAGCACAAGAAGGTTAGAGATCATGCACCGACTTTACTATCTCGCCACACTGCTGTGGGTACTTTTGATGGTGTGGCACAGGGGGAATTAAGTGGTGGAGGAGGCACCATTTCATTGGTTGATGGAAAGATTTATCATTTCAAAGTAGGACTGGGCAAAGGAACTAACAACCGAGCTGAGCTTCTTTCTCTATGGTCTCTCCTTTGGATAGAAAGGACATTGCACATATCAGAGTTGGAGATTTTAGGTGATTCGAAGCTTATAATAGACTGGGTAAATGGTAAGAACTCCCTACGACAAGTGGCACTGCTGCACTGGTTTCACAAGATAACATCTATAAAGGGAGATTTTGAGCACCTATCTTTTCATCATCATTATAGAGAATACAACACCCTCGCTGACACATTATCAAAAGAGGCACTTCATCTGAGCGAGGGTGTTCTACTGCTAAAAGAGATAGGTGATATAGTCTCCAGCACTTGGGAGCACTTCACAATATATTAGTAGTTTTTTGTTATTTACCGGCATTTATTCATATTGAACATTTTGTAATCACATATCATTGTACATATGTACTTATACTACATCATCGGTCATGTATGGACTATGAACATGTAGATAGAAGTTAGGATTATTCTATATACTTAGTATATTGCTGCACAGTATTGGGACACTGCATTGTTGCACTCTTGTATTGGAATATTTTCCTTGATTCTAATGGAATATCAGGAAAATGGTTTTTTCCTATTTGAAAAAGCAGAAGTGGGGATATATCAAAATTATGGGTGATTCTAGAACCGACCTATCCCGTGAGTCATATTATAGTAACTTTATAATTGGCATCATGAATTGAACTTGCAATACTTCCATAGAAACTTCACTACTCTACGTTTAACACTACACGTTTTTTATATTTTTTCCTAATTTTTTTGTTCAAGGTTGTCACACTTCTGACAATGGTTTACGTCGGTGATGTTGCAAGTTCCTCACCTTTCATAATGAAATTGTGTCACACGTACGATGAAGGAATTCATAAACTCGACGAAGTTTCATCCTAGATATGAAATGAGATCCATCATAAATACGTTGGAAAGCGCCAGGAGTACGGCGCATATTGACAGTACCAAAATTTCCATGTGACATCCCAATTGTTGCAAGCAGGGATGGAATTTGACGGGTAAATGCCCATCATGGGTCAATTTACCCGTCAAATACGGTTAAGATTTTACACATATCGTCAAATTCTGGCTTAGACTACATAAAACGTTTTCGATTTTGGTTGTTACTGGCAATTTTGACAGGTGTCCATCATTTGAAATTCCTACCCTGGTTGCAAGTACGACATTATGTGCATTGCAAGTTTGACTAAATGCATAAAAAACTGACACACATTTACACCACTATAGCATGCCACATGGCCTAGTGTTGTCGTAAGAACAACATTAATTACATCACAACTGCAACAATTGTAGTCATTAACTCGATTCTCATTGACACACATTAACATCGTTGTACCCTACCATGTGACACTTTATTCCCACCGAAAGAACTATGATATTGAATGAAAGTCGGAAAAGTCACTGATTCAGTTCGATGAAGCGATGAACATGCTTAATTTGGACATGCAACTGGTTTTGGATGAATGTGCATCACAAAAGTGTCCTAAATTTGTGAAAATATAGTAGTGGATACCCTCTTCCCACTAACCCTTACTAACCATCCCCCTCTCTCATGATCCTCCACGTACGCCTAACTCCTACCCCTCTCTCTCACCCAATCACATAAACCCCCTCCCTACTCTCTCTCTCACCCCCCTGCTACCCACCCCTATCCTCATCTCTCACTCTCTCTCTGCCATACTCCTCCACCTACCTCTAACTCCTAATCCTCTCTCCGTCCCCCAATCCCACTCCTCTCTCTCCCACCTCCTTTCTCCTCACCCTACTTCTAACCGCCCCCTCTTCCTCCTCCTCCTATCTCTCCCTCCCATCTTTCCCCTAACCCTTACTAACCACCTCTCTCACTCTCTCTCACTTCCCTACTTCACCTACACCTAACCACCACCCCTCTCTCTCTCCCCCTATCCCCTAATACCCCACTGCATCGCTAGTTCTCTCTCTCTCTCTCTCTCTCTCACACACACACACACACACACACGGTCTCTCTCTATCACACATCCATGTACACATACGTATGCCTCCCCATACCACTAGCCACCTTCCTCTCTCTAACCCTTACTAACCCCCTCTATTACTCTCTCCCTTGATCCACCTACCCCAAACCTCCTAACACCCCCTCTTTCTCTACTTCTCACCCCCACAATAAGGCCCCTCTTTCTATCTCTCTCATACCCCCTGCCCTCTCTCCCTCCCTCCCCCCCGACCTCTCTCTTTATATGTCTCCTACTCCCCCTAGCCCTAAGCTCCCATCTATCCTTTTCTCTTCCAATACTCCTCCCCATGACACTAAACACCCTCCCCATCTCTCTCCCTTTACCTCTCTCTCTTTCTCTCTAACCCCAACCCCCCTTTGTCTCTAACCACCCTACTCCTCCCCAAACCCCTGACCCCATTGATATCTATCTCTTTCTCTCTTCTCTCACCCCCTTGAAAGGTATCGTATGCACATTTTATATTTCTATATCCCACACATGTTTTATTTGCCACTGAGTTTATTTTATAGGAGAAAGAAAATTAAAGTTAAAAGAAACACGCTCACATTTCTTAGCACTAAGACTAAACCTCATCACATGTATGGGTGTTATCCCTCTTCCTATGTGTCTACTTCGAAGCTAACTTTGGGTTAACCAAACCTATGCTATGGAATGTGATAAACCATAGTTAATTGGGAATCTCACATATTTTCTCAATACATGCCTATGTTTTACTACTCGTTACACTATCCTACACACAATCATTTTTTATGAGGTTTTAGACCTAGATAGCATTTTTTCTGTAGATTATTAATACATAATTTGTTTTTTAAAATATTTTTTATATTTTTCTTGTGTCATTACTCCTTAACTTAAAAAACACATTGTTAGTGTTTTTTCCACAACTTTTTCTTCTGTTTCTGAAGCATTTATTTAAAAAACATTGTATGTTGCACTACTAAACATTAACCTCTACATGCTATAAAAAAAACCATTTCATGATAATTGCATTAAGAGATTTAAAAGTTGCACCCACACTTGGTGGAGTATTTTTGAGTTTCGATCACTTAGATATTTAAAAATAAAAAATAAAAATTATTGAATTAATTTTGGAAAAATTGTGTCGCACTAGTACTATTTGTTCTCTATATGTCTATCAATTTTTTAAGTTGACTCCATCATTTAGGCAATCAAAGGATACATCCACAAAGACATGTATCTTATCATTTGCCCCCAAAAAAGTACTTGCTAGAAAATATCAAACTTGAGATAATTATGAACATTATCAATAGATAAATTTATATATTCATAAACCTGATTCAATTCCCTACATTTCATATTTTTTACTCAAAGCAAGACTCATTATATAAGTATCTCAAAATATCCATGTAAAATGATGGATGATTGTTTTTTAAGTTTTCTATTACATCTAACAAGTCAAAAGAGACTCTCATTAACTTACACTATCCCATCTCCAATAACTTATTGGAGAACAACTCCTCAAAACATGCATATCACAACTTTATGCAAACCTTGTCACAACTCTATCCGACACATTGCTTAACACGAAATTTCATTTAAACACGGCTCCACCAACAAACTGCTAACCAAAACCCTACTATTAATAGGAAGGTGTTTGCCTCTCAACTACACCATATGCCATGATTACACATTGCTTAACACAAGATTTCATTGGGCAGAGAGGCTCTCTACAGCCCAGTATGGGGGAGATCTTGTAACGTTACATAGATGTCAGCTATAAAAAACAAAATTTTTAATTATATTCCAAAATAAATCTCGGCCACAAAAACAACCTAATTTAAGAGAGATGTTGTAATGTTTCTACCTAACAAAATAATAATAATAAATAAATAAAAAATTTAATTATCGACCATAAAAAATGTCGGTGAGAAAAACAACACAATATAGGGCAATGTTGTAATGTTTCTACTTAACAAAATAATAAAAAATAAAAAATTGAATTATCGGCAAAAAAAATGTTGGTCGTGCACATGGTTTTAAAACCATGTGCAAGGCCTCCTAAAAAAACCCATGGTTTTATTGTACATGGTTTAGGAGGGCCTTACAAATGGTTTTAAAGTCATGTGCAAGGCCTCCTGAACAACCGATGGTTTTATTGTACATGGTTTAGGAGGTAGTTGCAAATGGTTTTAATACCATGTGCAAGGCCTCCTAAACAACCCGTGATTTTAGGAGGGCCTTGCACATGGTTTTAAAACTATGTATGGGGGAGATGTTCTAATGTTCTTTCCTAACAAAATAAAAAATAATAAAAAATATTATATAATAGTATTAAATATTATTTGTGAACCTTAAATAAAAAGATGTGCCTTTTGGTATGAATCACATTAAAGCTGATAGTTGAGTGCAATACTTAAACATTATAACATAAAATCTGGATATATGCATATGCTATTAATACATATATTCCCTTTTATCTTATCTAGGAGTACAAGTACTGGTATAGAACTCGTTGTTCTTTCTGACCAGGGTGGTTCAATCTAAGTTATCTAAATTTTCGTTACGTCGTAGAGGGTGGGTAACCAATTCAAGTACATCTCTCGCATTGGCAAATCCATGAATCTGGGCAAAAGTAAATTCAACTGACCATTTAGTACCAATTCCTCTCGCCCCTAACGGGTTAGCATGAGCCATTCTGGTGATGGCTAAGTCGGGTTGTAGCTCTCGCATACGCCGTATTTGATTTGAATTGTCTGGTTTCTCCACAATTCGTGGTATTGGTATACACATTCTTATACATGTATCTTGTAAAAGTGCTAATTCCGCTGTTTTTTCCATTCATTATACTTCAAGGATCAGTTGTAGTCTTCTAAACTTTACCGATGGTATCGATGAGTTTTCTACTTCATTCAGATGTGTAAAAGACCTAGTCACACTTAAAAGCTGAGTACTCTACCATTGAGTTAGCAACCCATATTGCAAATAGATATTGAGGATATATACGATCGAAGTGGAATGCGAGGTTACTAAATATGAACCCGTAAATAGAATATTACCGATCGTTGTTGTTAAATGACGAACGGGAGGGATCAAAAACCTATGTGAATGACCAAATATCTGCACTTCCAAAGATTTGATCCTTCTCGGTGCTTGGTAGAGCCTAGGATTTGGATCTATGCTGGTTTAAACACAGCTCCACCAACACTCCGCTAACCAAAACCCCGCTATTAATAGGAAGGTGTTTTCCTCTCAAAAATTTGTTACATCCAGGAAATTGCAAGATTTCATTTAAACACAGCTCCACCAACACACTGCTAACCAAAACCCCGTAATAAGAAGGTGTTTGCCTCTCAAAAATTTGTTACATCTAGGAGATTGAAAGCAATCTTCATATCCAAAATTCAAGAAGTCTGTTAGACCATATCTATTCCTATAAATGTAACTAATTGCAAGTAATAAAGTAAGTTGTGTGTTTATTAGAAGTTGAGGGAGAAGTCATCTGCGTGTGCCATCTTGTCATTTAGACCATATCTATTCCTATAAATGTAACTAATTGCAAGTAATAAAGTAAGTTGTGTGTTTATTAGAAGTTGAGGGAGAAGTCATCTGCGTGTGCCATCTTGTCATTTGCCTGTGCATGAAGGAAGATATAGCCACGAAATCACAGGAAGCTGGTTGCGAGGTTGTAAGCATGGAGATCTTTACAACAATTGATTTTGTGTTTTTCTTTGATGATGAAGAGGAAGAAGATTGCAGGAGCCATAGTTTCAAAAATGAGAATGGAGAACAAGAAAATTCGCCATGCTCGAATCCAAATCTAGTTGAAGTCCTACACTCCCATGTGGACAATCTTGGAGAAAAAATCACAAGAGCCCTCTACAGCACAGGAATGAACGGAAGGAGCTCTTCAAATTAAAAATCCCAATACATGGTGCAGAGAGGTCTCAATAGAGAGCTAGTTGCATATGCTAACGAAGGGTCTATAACAGATGCATTTTTGAGAATAAGAGAAACCCAACTAGATGTTGAAAGCACTATGGGAAAAGATGGATCGCCTGGAGATGTCGCTATGTAGATTTTGTGGACATCTGTATCTGTAGATCCATATAGTGAAAGAAGGCAGAGATACGCCCAATTCAGAGTAACCGTATGCATGCATAAGCCACCACTGCACATGATCAATTCGCTCAAATTCAATAGTCACCCACTGTATAAAAGAGCAGCTACCGCATCAAAGCTGGAGTTGGCCGGATCTTACCAAAGAAAACTGGTTCATAGACATAAGAATAGAAGCAGGAGCTACCATGAAGTTCTCCATCAGAATTCAGAATCAAATCACCAGTTAAAAGAGCCACAATCTAATGCTACTGCAGGTTTCCAGTCTTTACGAATTCACATGGAGAAGTTCAAAGCTTTCTTGTTTGGTGGTAGAATTAATGAAGAGATTTTTGAATGTGAATTGACATCCCATCAACATGGAAGACATTCATAGGGAGTTTGATGTTATTATTATTATTATTTTGTAAGTTTCCATATTTATTGTCTGGTTGTGTGTTTACTATTTAATGTTGTAGTGTGCTATTGTTGAAGTGTGGTGTGCAAAAATCAAATGATGTAATGTAGTGTGGAAAAATCAAATGATGTAGAACCGCAGGTCAGTTAATATTTTTTTGTTGGTGTGACTCTTTGTGTTCAGGGAACATTAGTTATAGGTTGTTTTTAATAAGGTTAAGCTGATGTGATTGGCCGTAGTCATTGGTTATTTTTATGTGAGGTCAAGTTGTATTATTGATTTATGAAGAAATTCAGTATCTAGAATGCTAACTTATATAACTGGTGAATATAGCGGAAGACCATGTATTTAATAGATGGTGGCAATTTCATATAATGACTCAGAATTGAGATTGTCCTTTAGAAGGTTAAGAAGCCCTAATTTTGCAAGTACATCAATGATGGTCAAAAGCAGTTATATTTTAAATGGGTCAAATGGGAAGCCCGAGTATGAAGTGAAGAAAGAGCTTAAACTAAGATTTCAAAGTGGATGTAAATGTTGATGAAAACCACATAGACAAGATTCACTATAATATTTTCAGTTTTACAGTTATGTTTTGTAATGTAAACATTAAGAAAGGGAGTAAGAATTAATGTTTACTATTATTTAGAATTTCTTACAGCTAGGAGATTGAAAATGATCTTCTAATCCAAAATTCAAAGAATCTGGTAAACCACTCTTATAAATGTAACTAATTATTAATTTTTCCCTGAGCAACATGAACAAAACTTTGGGAGAAGGAATCTTTCAATCACTCGAAAAAATATAGTGTGAAAAGTCACCATACTCTCATATATCTTAATCATTCACAAAGTCTTTGGCATCTTCTTACCTTTGTATTTCAATTTTCTTTATTATTCTAATAATGTACTATTATAGGTATAAGCATTTAGATTGTGTATAGTACAGATTTATTTTATGGTTTTCTTTATTATGCTTAAATGTATTTTAATTAAAATTTAAATAAATTTTATTTAAACAAATGGTTAAAGAAACTAGTAATAATTTGTTTTTTGATTTTTGATATTAGTATTTTTTTATTTTTAAAATAGTATTTGTTTTGTGCTTATATTAATTTTAATAGTCTTGTATAAATAATGGATATAAAATTATATATTTTAGCTTTTATTTAATGACAAAACTAAGTCATTTTATATAAATAATGGATAGAAAATTATATATTTTAGCTTTTATTTAACAGCTATCTATCTTCACAAAACTAAGTCATTAATTGTGTCTATGAACTTTCATCTACCTTTCATCTACCAACTATTTTACTTATAAATATACTGAGTTATATATACTAATCATTTTTTTTTATATAACTATTATTTTTTTAATAAAGAATGAATGAAGTACACTTCTTTATGGTCATCTTAATTTTTCTTAATTTTTTTTGTACTTATAACACCATTCACATAGCGGTACCTCTAGGTCTTCTCTTGTACTGCTTGTACTACGAGATTTCAGGTCCTCTCTCCTTTTCTATTTTGTTGTCGATCTCATCTCAATAAATTACAGAGATTCATTCAGTCACACAATTTCAGAACGGGATAACGAATGGGACAGAGTAGGCTCGACTGGGGTGAGCTTGGAACACATTCACGATACTCATGTTGAGATTTATGTGGCCGTGTTCCCAGGTCGCCCCAGTCAAAACCTCCTCTGCAACTGCTGCTGTTAATGGCGTCCTTTGGCAGCTTCTTATCTCAGCCAATAAATCTAAAGGTAAAGATGATTATTATTATTTTTTTCTTGAAAACCTTAGTCTCAGTCTCTTTATAGACTCTTTTATTTGGATAATAGCTTTGATGTGAACTGAGCCTAGCTACCTAACAATAACTAGCCTACTGCAAGTTGCAGCAGGAGGTATGCCATTCATTGAATTTCAAGAGATGAAGCTACCACTACATTAAATAACTTACAGCAAGCTGGTTATTTAATGTTACAGCAGCAAGTGTGTCACTCATTAAATCTCAAGCAGCTTAAAATCCAATAAATGACATACAGGCTACCACTACATTAAATAACTTACAGCAAGTTAGTTATTATTAGCACCCTAGCTTTTATGTTAGAATACAAAAACGATATGTCCAGCTTGAAGAACTGTCACAGTGAAGTACACCAAGATACAACCCTACTTTGCTTGTGAGAAAGAAAGGTAAGAATGATAGAACTATGTGGACAATTAAATCATACAACAAGCAACCATTTCATTTATTTATAGCCTCTTTCGTTTGTTTGTTATTCACCCATTCTCTATCCTGTGTTGTGTTTTCAGGTGATTCCAAGAAGCGGAACAAATGTTATTTATGGCGAGCAACTATACACAGTCTGAGAAATCCCTTGTTTGGCGTTGCCTATCCGTTATGTAGAATGTGCATTTAATGGCGACCCTGGGACGTGACCTGACCTGAGTAGGATAACTTTTAAACCCGGCCAGAAAATAATGGATTCGCAGTAACAGTTGAGTCTGTCAAATATTTTTGTTTGTTTCTTCATGAAACGTTATATCTAATCTTGCATAATCTCGATGCACAAATATCAAATCTTGGATAATCCTGGTGAAATAGCTATTTGTTGTTGAATCCATCTACACCATCAGAATATCTACAATTTCAGCCAGTTTATTGGTTTGTTTCATGAAATTATATATCAGATCTTGTATGATCAGTGACGCGCAGTAGATGTTCGCTGCTGAATCCATCAATACCATCAGAATCTACAATTTCAATCAATTTCTTTGTTTGTTTGATGAAATTGTACATCAGATCTTGCGTAATCAAGATGCAGTAGATGTTCGCTGCTGAATCCATCAATACCATCAGAATCTACAATTTCAATCAAATTCTTTGTTTGTTTGATGAAATTGTACATCATATCTTGCGTAATCAAGGTGCAGTAGGTATTATTTGTTGTTGAATCCATTTGTGCCTCCAAACTTCAATGAATTTAATAACAAATTCCAGCCCAAAAAAATGGTTCAGCAAGTACGAAGATCAATCATTAGTCCGTTACCCTACTTGGCAGGACCCCATATGCATTTAAGGGTTGCAATTTAATGCACATGCTACATAGCAGATTGGCGTCGCCAGGTTTTTTCAGCCATGGGATGTTCAGCTCCCAGACGGACTTTATTTATTTTCGAGCCATGGTGCCTTGCAGTTGTGTATTGATGTTTGAGGGCCTCATTCAATCAATCTGTAAGGAAATATTTTAGGCTAGATGGGAGCTCCAGTTCTTACATTGAAAATTGTACTTTCTGCAATGTACATATTTACAGATTGGTATAAGACTCTTTCAGTTCTAACATTGAAAATTGTAGTTTCTGCAATGTACATGTTTACAGATTGGTAGCAGACTTTAAAGAGTAGAACATTAAGGACAAAAAAGGTTAACTTAATTTTGTTAAGTGGCAATAGATTGAATTGTGAGGACATTCTGTTGATTTAGTTTCAAATTTTCAATAAGATGCTTAATGAAGATATAGTTTTTGATGTGATTTTTTAGTCATACTCTAAGTTATTGTCAATCTGTTTTTGGGTACAACAAGAAGATGTAGTCCGTTTGGCAATCACTCAAGGAGATGGTGAGATAGTTATGGATTTTCTATTTAATACTCAAGATAATGAATATGTTATGGTAATATGTGAAAATTTTAAAAACACACATTGTTGAGTTATTTTCTAGGATGCATCTTATTCCAGGTTGTGATTAAGTCTTTCCTTCTGTTGAAGAGGGCCATTGACTTACATGAAGTGATATCCTAAGACCCATGGATATGTAAAGGATTTTTTTGAATCTTTGGTATAATCTGGAACATACGTTAATAGAAATTGATAATTTTATTTTCCATGAACGAAACCAATAAAACTAATAATGTTATTTTCCATGAATCAAACCAATTTTTAACTTATTATAGCCTAACAAGTTAATTTTTTTTATATGTGGTGGGAAGGTTGAGCCTTTTGTTATCCAATATGATATATGAGTTTCCCCAATGCCTACTCCATGTGTCAAATCCCATACCATAGAATCTAGGATTGTCCCAAGCTTACAAAAATGGTTGATCAATGCTCCCAAAGTTATTGAAACAACAAGTGTAACTGAACAAGCCTTGTCCTAACTAGATAATGGAGAATGGTCAAGAGTTGCAAGGAAGGGAAAGTATCTAAAATCTCAATAATCATAATAAACTCCCCATGCTCAATGTATCCAATGATCCTTTAGGCCAATGATGACTTTCCATAAAATAAACCTTCACATTCTTCAGTTGTTAGAGTCTCTCTTGATAATTCCCAACCATATACTTTATTGGAGGATGGTGCTCATCAATTTTTGTCTCCATGCCCATGATTGATACCATCTTAGTCAATTCTTGGTGTGAAAGACCCTCTTAATTAGAGGCCAAAAAATATGAATTGAAATTATTTTCTCCCATCCAAGGAACAAAATGTGAGTTATCCAAACCCTTTGAACACCCTAGTTGGTCATCGTTGGAAAATAACAAATGAATATATTTTCACAATGCACAACAAAACATAAAATTTATCTAGCAATATGGCTCTCTAATCTATGGCCATCTATATTTACAAATTCAAGTTCTAACATAGAAGGTGGAGATGGAGGTGGGAAATCTATGAGAATTGATGGATATGATTGAACTAACACACTTTCTACCATGATTAGAGTGTCTCTTGAAGGTTACCCACTTGGTCTCTTTGAACACTCTATAGCTTCAAGTGGGTGTCAACCTCAACATAGGGTGGGTTGAGCAATAAGAGAATGCTAGGAAAGACGAAGGAGATGACCCTTGCCAAAGCCCTTTTTGGATGTGAACACAACCCACTTAATTAAATTCCATGATGCATTGGGACAGATAATGCAATAAAATAAAAGTAAAATTGGAGTTGACTTGATCAAACAAGATGACCAAAGAGACATTTGATCAAGTTTGACCTCATGAAGTGACCCGTGTCTATAACTTAATATAGCTTAAAATAATACAAGTTAACTACTATTTTCTTGAACCAATGATCATCACTAAGATATAAATTTTACTTCCTTTTATGAAGAATAAACTAATCCCTTCTTTCAACGTGCTTTCAACAATGGGTTTTCCTCCTAATGGTACAACTTGGTTCTCACTATAAATAAAGTGTGATTGTGTTATGACCCAAGGGGGCCATATATGAGGTTAAATGTATATGATATCACCCAAGGTGACATATATAGGGTTAATTGTATATGTAAGGGGATAAATGTATATGTAGTAATGGATATATAGGGTTAATTGTATATGTAAGGGGGTAAATGTATATGTAGTTGGTCAACCTAATGAAGGGCCCACATATGCAATAAATGAATATGTATATATAGAGGTCATGTAGTTATTATGTATACGAACTTGTGATTTGGATATATGAGTGTATAATTTAGGGTATTTGGAGGAATTTTTCCTATTATTTAAGGAATTATTGTGTAACTCATATTTATTATCTCTTTTGAAGTTGTGCTCCATATTGACAATTGTTGTGTTGTCACCTAAAAGGTTTATGACCCAAAATCTAGTTTTTCTCGTAGAGCCCACCCGAGGCCAATTTTACAAGTCAGTAAGATGGCATATTCGAATGCATGAAATGGATCAAGAAATTTTACGAGGTTGAATCAATACATTCGAAAGACTGCCAAATTTTTTGAGATAGAGTTGCGCAAGGATCTTGTTAAGAACCCGTGTCAACCCCCCTCTTTATTTTGTTAGTATATTTTGTCGGACGCATATTCTTTGTAAGTCGTCCCATTAGTATGTTGTATTATGCCACATTCATGGGGACTAAGTAATAGTTGTTAAGTCGTCCAGCTAATATGTTGCATTATCCCACATTCATGGGGAGTAATAATTTTTTAGATTAGACTTAGTATATAAGTATCTGTTGAGGCTAATGAAAGCATCGAAGAGTTATTTTGTATTGAGCTTTCTCAAAGGAGGTTGCCCCCTCGAAGTGGCCTGCGATTAATAAAATCTCTTATGTGATCCATTATTTATGTTATATCGTGCATTCTCATTGTTTATTGCAGGAATTTCTCCACATCTGGTATCAGAGCACTTTCTTGGGCTCGTTGGGTGGAATTTATGAGATTTATTTTTCCTGCAGTGCTTCCTGGCACTGTGATCCTTACAGTTGTTCTTCTTCTTGCAGTGGTATTATTCATTCGGATCAGTGAATAAACCCTATCCGCTTAATTGTGGGAAGTACTTGGGCATAGCCATAAAACTCATTGTGAGGAGTACCACAGGAACCCCAAAGTAGCTAGATATTGAGAGGACCTTCCAAGCAAAAAGAGCAATGACCCCGCCAGATTGACTAGATTCCCATCCGTGAGGAAAACCAAAGAGCTGTCGTTTGTGTGGCAAGCGGTTAGTAGTTTTACCTGCGCCGTGGAGTGAGGGGTACTGACCCAAATATGCAAGCCGTCTGAAAACCTTGGTGGTCGAGTGACTCCCGTGAACCTTTAGGAAGCCGAATATACATGGGGTCCATATCTATTTACAGTTGATAAAGCACAACTTTTTAGCACCGCCACAGATCATCTCTTTAGATCATCCTTTTAGCCATATCTTCCTTGATTTAGCTCTGTTTCCCTTGAAACTTTATTGTAACCCTCGTAATACCATTCTACATATTCCTTCCTTGAGGACCCTATCCCTAAGTTCACTTCTCGAAGCCCAAAATTCTACATTTGTCTGTTTTTAGGGTTTATAATAACTTCTCCTATTCTTATCCAATCACCTTCAAATTTTTCCACGGTGTTCGTTTTCTATTTCTTCTTCATTGTCCCTCTCTGGAAATTTTTCCAATTCCTTCATCCCACCTCTGAAATTTGCATTTTCTTCTTCTTGTCCCTAAGAAAATGTCCAAAACCCTGTAAAACCCCAATTACCTCCCTGTTACAGCTGATTTTACCACACATGGTTGATCACATGTTTATGGCCTTCCTTGTCCCTCTGCGGACTCTTTAAACCCCATGGACTGATATTGTACCTTTGATGTTTCCAAATTCATCCATAGAAACACCTGTTATTGTTGTACGTGACTTTTAAACCCATACTCACGTATATACACGGATTTTGATCTTAAATCTGTGTACATCGGGATGTGTGCATAAATCCAAATATTTTTGGAGTTTTTCTTCATGTGTGTTTGAACCACTTGACTCTTGGCCTTCCATATTCCTCGAGATCGCTCGGATTTGACCCTCCATTACCCCTTTGGAGTATGTTGATGTAATTGTAACTTCGGAATGTATTCACTTGTATTTATTATCTATTGTAACTTGATGTTTATTCCAGGATGTACTTGAGTCATGTCATGCCCCAATGTTCCTATCGGGAGGTTCTATAATGTAAACAAGTCATGTCAAGTCATTGTGGGTAACCCTCCTATTGTCTAAGGGTTAAATTCCCCGCAGTTCTGGGGCACTAGGGTTATTAGACTCACCTAGTGAAGTCGGCCCTAGTAGGGTTTTAGTCATGTCGAGAATTAGTATAAATATAGATGTTACCTCTCTATTTATCACACACTCACTCACACTCAATTGTAGCGTATAGCTGAGGAAGAGAAAGACACTGGGGCTAGAAGAAATAGGTTATTGCTGTCGAGAGATCATCTTACTGTTTTAGGGTTTTACCTTGGTGCTGATTCTATCTTTGAGGAAGTTGCGGGGTTTTCTCCATTTATGGTTTCTCCGAGGAAAAACACTGTGTTCATTGTCTCTTGTGTTTGATTGTTGTGCTTGTTATTCTCTCAGTTAAAAGATCCTAATGTTATGCTAGCTTAATGTTAAAAATATAACATGGTATCAGAGCTAACCTGAGAAGAAGATACTGTGCAGCTGCGGAAACTAGGGCTTCCTACTTTGTGGATCTCTCTCCATAGATTTTCAGCAAAAGAAGGTTGGAATAACTCTCGAAGAAGAATCCAATTCTGAGGTTTTTCAGTTTTGGACCTGACACTACTGTCGGAAATTAGGGATTTTCACAGAAGTGGAATTTTTCAGTGAGCCCAGGCCTGTATTGATCTCCTCCTCGAAATCGAAGTTAGGGATCAAATTCAAAGCATTTGGTTGGACAGAACTCCGGGAAAAAAAAACCCTAATCTGCTCCTGACCAGCACTGCGGGATTTCAACTCCAAATCCAGATCCGACACCTTGACCTGGTAAGATATAAATATTTTGTATTTCCATTTGAGGTTCTCAGTTAAGATGTCTCATCATACCAAGCTTGATGAAAAGCTTGAGGGAGCTGATAAATTCCGAGCCTGGAAGTATAATATCTCCTTGGTCCTCGAAGAGAATGAGTTGGACTCCTACATCAGTGAGGAGGTTCCAGTTCCAGAGGGAGATGAGGCCAAGGCCTTACATAAGAAGAAGTTGGTTATGACAAAGATGATCATTGTAGATTTTATCAAGGATCACCTCATACCACAGGTGTCCTCTTTCAAGACACCTAAAGCCATGTTTGATTCCCTAACCAAACTGTTTGAAGGGAAGAACATCAATCAGAAGATGACTCTAAGGAACCAGTTGAAGAATGTAAAGATCCAGAATGCTGAGACCATCCAATATTACTTTACAAGGGTATATCAGATCAAGGAACAACTGGAAGAAATAGATGAAGAAGTGGAAAATGCAGAGATTGTAATGACCACCTTGAATGGTCTCCCTAGATCATGGGACTCCTTAATTCAAGGAATCTATGCCAGAAAGAAGTTAGTCAAGCTCAGCAGACTATGGGAAGATGCTCTCAAGAAGAAGCTCAAATAGCAGCTCAAGAAGAGAAGATGGGAAGTGAAGATCAAGCTCTCACAGTTCACTCCAAGAAAAATAAAAGAAACTCTCATCACTCCAGAGGTAAGACCTTTCATCGGAAAGATAACTTTAGAAAGGACTTATCTAAACTAAGATGCTATACATGTGATGAAAGAGGACACTTTGCCAAAGACTATCCTAGAAACAAGGTTAACTCTCATAAGAAGAAGGGAAACAAGAGAAGACATCATGCTCATGCTGCAGAGGATGATGAGCCTTCCAAGAAGAGAACCAGATATGAAAGTGAAGATTATTCCAGTGATGAAGAGTATGTTTTGATTTTTGCTCTTACGGGAAACATTACTCATGGAAGCAATGATTGGCTTATAGATAGTGGGGCTTCCAAGCAGGTGACAAGATTCAAGGAATCCTTTGTGAAACTTTCAGAACATGAATCACCTCACAAGGTGAAGCTAGCAGATGACTACCAATATCCAATAAAAGGTAGTGGGGAATCCTCCTACAAGCTAGACTCTGGAAAATCAATGATAATGAAAGAAGTATTATTTGTACCAGGACTAAAGAAGATCCTTCTCTCCATATATACATTAGATGCAAAAGGAATGAGGGTTGCATTTATAGATGGTCAAGTCATCATGTGGACAAAAGGAAAGACTATTGATGATGCAGTAGTGATTGGAGAACAAGAAGAAGGTTTGTACAAATTGAAGGGCTATCCAGAACAAGCATTGGTCCATGACACAATAGAGCCAAATGAAATTTGGCATAGAAGGCTTGCACATGTGCATTACAGAGCACTACCACTTGCAAGCAGAGTTGTTGAAGGTCTTCCAGAAATTCAAGCAAAACATGATGGGGTTTACAAAGGATGTGCGAAAGGAAATAACACAAAGAAGACATTTCCAAGTAGCGAGAACAAAGCAAAATGAATCTTGGAAATCATCCACTCCAATGTATGTGGATCAATGTCATCAAGCTCACTAAGCGGGTATGTATATTATGTTTCTTTCATTGATGACTTTTCTAGGAAGACATGGATTTACTTCATGAAGAACAAAGATGAAGTGTTTAGCAAGTTCAAGGAATTCAAATCCTTGATCGAGAACCACACAGAAAAGAAGATCAAGACCTTTTGATCATATAATGGCGGAGAATTCACATCAAATGAATTCAACGACTTATGCAAAGAATTAGGGATTAAGAGGGAGTTTTCCACTCCTTATAATCCACAGCAGAATGGGGTTGCAGAAAGGAAGAATAGAACTATCATGGAAGCTGCAAGAGCAATGCTTCATGATCAAGATCTTCCTATGCATCTATGGGAAGAAGCTGCTAGAACAACGGTGTATGTACATAACCATACTCCACATAGAGTACTCGAGAACAAGACTCCTGAAGAAGTCTTCTCCGGCAAGAAACCAGAAGTCATCCATCTCAGAATATTCTGTTCTTCAGTGTATATACACATTCCAAAAGAAAAGAGAACAAAACTAGATCCTTCAGGAAAGAAGGGTATATTTGTGGGATACTCTAAAAGCTCAAAGGCTTACATAATATACTTCCCATGATTCAATTTGATTGATATCAGCAGGGATGTAACAGTTGATGAAGACTCAGCTTACAACAAATCTAGAAAGGAACCTGTTGAAGATCCTGAAGAAGTAGAAGCACCCAGAATTCATGATACAACCATGAATGAAGAAGTTCAAGAAGAAGATCGAGAATTTGAAGAACCACAAGAACCTGTAGATCCACCTCAAGAGAAGAATCCTCACAAGAGGAAACCTGCTTGGGTACGAGAAGCTATCCAAGGTGCGGAAAGATATGGGGTTCCAGAAGAGAATCACAGAGAAAGAAAGAGGACCGGATCCTGCTCCAGGTATGTAGCATTACTATGTGATTTCATCGATAAAGAACCTTCCAATTATGAAGAAGCGGCAGAATGGAAAGAATGGAAGGATGCTATGATCGAAGAGTCTCAATCGATCATGAAGAATGATGTTTGGGATGTTGTCCCAAGATCATAAGGGAAGTCAGTTGTAACTTTCAAATGGATCTACAAGATCAAGCATGCTGTAGATGGTAGCATAGAGAAATATAAGGCAAGATTTGTGGCTCGTGGTTTCTCACAGAAAGAAGGAATAGACTATGAAGAAACCTTTACACCTATAGCCAGATACACTTCCATCAGACAGTACTTGCTCTGGCTACAGTGATGAAATGGAAGATACACCAAATGGATGTCAAGACTGCTTTCTTGGATGGTGCAGTGGAAGAGGAAGTGTATGTAGAACAGCCACTTGGTTTCGAGACACATGACAGGGAGTCTCATGTGTGTAGATTGAAGAAAGCCCTGTATGGTTTGAAATAGGCACCCAGGACTTGATACGACAAAATTGATAGCTTTCTATCCAGTTTGGGCTTTACTAAGAGTAAAGCAGATTCCAACCTTTACTACAAGGTTGAATATGGCAACCCAGTGATGCTCCTACTGTATGTAGATGATCTGTTTGTAACAGGTATGGATGGGTTGATTGCTAATATGAAGAGGAAGCTTGCTACCGAGTTCGAAATGAAGGACTTGGGTATGATGCATTGTTTTCTAGGCATGGAGGTGTGGCAGAATGCAGATGGAATTTCCCTAGAACAAGGGAAATATGCAGTAGCGATCCTGAAGAGGTTTGGGATGATGGACTGCAAGGCTATGACCACACCTATGGCATCAAACATGAAGCTATTGAGTGATGCTTCATCAAAGACAATTGATTCTACGATGTATCGTTAGATGATTAGGTCCTTAATGTACCTTACGAACACGAGATCAGATATTTGCTTTGTTGTGAACACCTTGAGCCAGTTCTTGACAGATCCGAGACATGTTCACTTGATTGTTGCAAAGCATATTATGAGGTACCTGAGGGGTACAGTTGATTATGGGCTCAAGTACGAGGCGAATCAAAAGATTAACTTGGAGGGTTATGTTGATTCAGATTGGGCAGGCAGTGCCATCGATAGGAAGAGCACTTCAGGGTGTTGCTTTAGTATGAGATCAGGGGTGATCTCTTGGTTTAGCAGGAAGCAATCCTGTGTGGCACTGAGTACAGCTGAAGCAGAGTATGTCGCAGCTTGTTCAGCTAGTTGTGAGGTAGTATGGCTGAGGAAGCTACTGTCTGATTTATTTGATCTCCAGTTGGATGCTATTTGTATACATTGTGACAACTAGAGTTGTGAGAAGTTGTCAGAAAATCCAGTGTTTCATGACAAGTCAAAGCATATCGAGATCAAGTATCACTATATCAGGGATATGGTGCAGAGGGGAGCAGTGAAGCTCCAGTATGTTGCGACGGGCGAATAGATAGCTGATGTGTTGATGAAGCCATTGGCTAGAGTGAAGTTGAGTACTTTAGGGAGAAGCTTGGTGTTCTCCAGATCGAGGTCCCTTTTAAAGGGAAGTGATGAGTCCATGAGCCATTCTAACATGCTGAGAGGATTGGTTCCTTCCATGGTTAGATGTAAGGGCTGATCCATTCTATCATGGTGAGAGGATTGGGCCCTTATATCTGATCCATTCTATCATATATGAGTTCCGAGCCATTCTAATATGACTGTAGGATTGGTTCCTACATGATCAGATATAAGGGCTATTGCCATTCTTGGAATGGAGGTGCCTGGTCAGTTACCAGGAATACTTGGTCTAGGACTGAGGGCCATTCTGATATGACTGTAGGATGTGTTCCTACATGATCAGATGTGAGTGCATGGCTATTCTGATGTGATTGAGGGATGTGTTCCCACTTGATCAGATATAAGGGATGTTTCCATTCTCTTGGATAATGGAGGCACCTGGTCAATTACCAGGAACCCTCAACCTGGGGTTGAGAGCCTTTCCATCATGGTTGTAGGATGTGTTCTTGCATGGGTGGATGTAAGTGCAGATCCTTTTCATCATGGTTGCAGGATGTGTTCCCGCATGGGTGGATGTAAGTGCAGAGCCCTTTCATCATGGTTGCAGGATGTGTTCCCGCATGGGTGGAAGAGTAGATCCTTTTTAAGCATGGTTGCAGGATGTGTTCCCACATGGATAAATGTGAGTGCTAGGCCTTTATGATGTGATTATAGGATTGGTTCCTACATGATCAGATGTGAGTGCTGGCCATGCATTTCTGATGAGTAGGTCAGATGTAAGTGCTAGGCAGGCCATTCTGACTTGGTGTCAGATATAAGCGCTGAAAAAGACTTACATGGAGGCTAGGCCTACAACCAGCATGAAAAATGACTGGCTCTGTAAAACTTCCTGTGATGAGAGGAATCATGAGATAGCACCCATGATGATCCAGTGATGATGATCCAGCAGTGATTATCCAGATCCAGATCCAGTGATGATGATCTAGATCGAGTGATGATCCAGATCCAATGATGATACCCAGTGATGATGATTCAGGTCGAGTGATGATGGTCCAGATCAAGTGATGATCCAAATCCAGTGTTGATGATCCAGATCGAGTGATGATCTAGATCCAAAGATGAAGATGACTTGAAGACGAAGATGACTTGAAGATGTATATGACAAGATGATCTAGAGAAGAAGACTAGTGATGAAAATTGTGTCGAGAGAATACCTTCCTAGTTAAGAGGGAGTGTTGATGTAATTGTAACTTTGGAATGTATTCACTTGTATTTCTTATCTATTGTAACCCGATGTTTATTCTGGGATGTACTTGAGTCATGTCATGCCCCGATGTTCCTATTGGGAGGTTCTATAATGTAAACAAGTCATGTCAAGTCATGTCAAGTCATTGTGGGTAACCCTCCTATTTTCTAAGGGTTAAAGTCCCCACAGTTTCGGGGCACTAGGGTTATTAGACTTACCTAGTGAAGTCAGCCCTAGTAGGGTTTTAGTCACGTCGAGAATTAGTATAAATAGAGAGGTGACCTCTCTATTTATCACACACTCACTCACACTCAGTTGTAGCGCATAGTTGAGGAAGAGAAAGAAACTGTGGCTAGAAGAAAGAGGTTATTTCTATCGGGAGATCATCTTACTATTTTGGGGTTTTACCTTGGTGTTGATTTTATCTCTGAGGAAGTTGTGGGGTTTTCTCCATTTATGGTTTCCCTGAGAAAAAACAATGTGTTCATTGTCTCTTGTGTTTGATTGCTACGCTTGTTGTTCTCTCAGTTAAAATATCCTAATGTTATGCTAGGTTAATGTTAAAAATCTAACAAGTATTATATAAGGAACCCCTTGGATACATTGAAGGAGAGGAATTGAAGAGCAATGAAACTATAGTCCATTTTTTCCATTGCTTGCATATATTTGAGTCTGCATCCCTTTGTCCCTTTGGAGCACTTTGTGTTCTTCCCAAGCTTGTCTTTGCTTGGGAGCTTTCTATCGAGAGATGGAGGATTCAGGTGGTGGAGGCCCAGGTGGAGGACTCAGTTTCTCCGGTTTGCAGACGTGCCGACAGAGGTTGTCACTCGTGTCTTTTCCTATCCAATGATGTGCATTTAAATGAATATTGAATCTATGGATATGTTTAATTCCTTATACATTGTTGATTATATATGCTAGAGTAGATCTAACACCATATTATATAGCATGCTTGTCTTTTTTGTTGTTGTTGAGAGCAAATTGCTAACACAAGTGGGATTGGAAAAAGCGCAATGGGGATCTACTTCAACTGTCCAGAATAAGGTATGATTCGAGATCCTTTAGTGTTAGATGTTTGGTTTCTCTTGCATATTGGGAAGGGATTGATTTCTGCGTTTTATCTGTCTATTGTGGTTCACCCCAAGCCATAAGAAGTTTCTCTCCATAACAGAATTGGCAACCATAATGGGGATGTTCCTAGTTGTTTCTCTTTGGGGGTTGTTGGCATTCAATGTACTTGAATTGCTTTGATTTCTCTATTTTTGTGTCGGGTCTGGGGGCATGTTTTCCCAGTAGGGTCTTGAAGGAGTAAATTTTGTCTCAACCTATCTGCTTACTTGATTTTTCTTCTTTTTTCTTCTTGTACGTGGGTTTTGGTTTCACAGTCGCGTGTACACACGGGTTTTCCTGGAATAGTTGCATATGTACGTAGGTTTACAGAGAACAGTCACGTATGCCTTGATTTTGAGCTTTATTGGGAGGATTAAGTGTTGTTGGGTGAGTTTGGATGATTACTGAGTCTTCTTGGATGCTTCTGGAGTCTGTATACACCCTTGTTTCTGACCAGAGACTTCTTTTAGTTTGATTTTTGAAAATGTTCTGGTCATTCATTTTCTACTTTTTTGTTTTGAGATTAGTGCATTAGGTCTCTTTTACCTTGGTTCTTTGCTTGGCTGTTGTTTGTGAGTGGTTGCAGAGTTTGAGGGTGGTAGAGTCATCCTTTTTATTTTATATCTCATTTAATTCAAAAATACAAAAATATTTTGCTTTTTGCATAGTTATTCATTGCTTGCATTTTGCATTAGCATGGTACTTGCATTAGGTTTGCTTGGTGAATTATGGTCAGTTTTTCATATAGGAATGATTGCATTTACATTTGAAGGAAAAATATTGCACTTCACGTAGTAGCATACCCTGTTTTTCATTCGATGCAGTGCATTTGCATTGCTTGTTAGGTGTGCATTTTACTTCTTCTTGCATCATAACTTCATTAATTGCACGTCCATTTACCATTTGAGTAATACATCAAATTAAAATCAACGCATAATAAAATGAATTAAACTCTTTTCTTTTCTACGCTGCATCAACAAGATTAGGTTTTAGGGTCTTGGAATAGTTCATTGTAAGTTAATTCTCCAAGACCACTAAACAAAACAATTAGGTGTCTATCCAAGTGAGAGTGTGAAACCCTTAGTATAATTAGTGTTTCTCAGGATGCTCCTCTTACATGGGAGTTAAGCACGAGGCAGTGCACATGATTGTTACTGGGATGACCCTTGGTTACTTTCTGTGAGCACCGGAGATATTTCTAGGATTGTATTCGTTTCTGGGGGCCTTTGAGGTATTGGATGGTGCACCCCTCGGGTACCAGTTGTGATTTCAGGCTTCAGGATTTTCTACCCTTCCCATATAGTCAATCCCACCTGCGACTATCCGCTTGAGCATTGGTTATATTGAGGTGACCTTAGTTGCATTACCTAGGTTATCGAGGGGGTATTTGTAGAGGTTATTCTGCAAGTGTCTTGGCCAGGTAGGGGTTGGACAACATAATCGCTATATGCGTTGAAGCTGAGGGCCAATATAATTGGTTACGAACCTCCGCTTGTTGGGTATGGGAGTCTCAAGCCTCTCCTAGGAGAAACATACCTGCTTTATTTGGGAGGTCACATATCCTATCCTTGGTTTGCTTGTGATTTGGATTTACATTTTTTAGGTGTATGCTCTATGGACGCTAGTTTTCTTAGGGTTGTGTAGTTAGATTGAGTCTTTTATTTTTATTGAGTCATTGTGGATTCGGGTGCATCACCTCGTCATTTAGTAGGACTTTATCCTGCCATGTCTCCTTGTCCTTTGGGAGAGAGAACCAGACAGTCCGGGCGGACTATTTCTCACTTTGATTCACACACCATGGGAGATCATCCGGATGAGATTCCAGAGATGTCCTCTCCACCTCACGAAGTTGGGGAGGGTGATCATACTAGCAAATATGATCCATCACATGAGAATCCTTCACGATTTTCTTATGATCCCTCATTCACGGGTCGTCGGTATTGGCTTTCAGGCGATGAGACTCAGTATGAACCCACAAGCACTAGTAATGTTAGATATGGCATGCTTGATATCCCCGAGTTTGATCCAGCATATCATGCTGAGTCAAAAAATTGACCCTGGCACTACGCCTGGGGGCACTTCCATTCCTTTCCATGCGGAGAGGTTTGGGGGCACTTGTCACATTGCACCTTCCATACCTGTGGTGGAAGCATCTTCACATGCCCATCCTAGGCCTAGCATTAATAACCCTATTCAGATACTAGAACCAAGTCATGTGAACATTGGGAACACCACTTACATCCGTTTACATTTTCCATCGTCTTCGACACCAGTACCTTCAAATGCCTTTTTAACGACCCATCCTCCCCATAATCCACATGGGCCTTCTGGACGAAGTACCACTACTAGTCATGTCCATTCTAATCCTGTTCACAACGTAGTATCGCAAGGCCATGTGCTTCCTTCCATTTCAATAGAACATGTACCTTCACATGGGACATCTCATGGACCATCTTATGGTTCAAAATATGGAGCTTCACATATACCTTCTTATGGACGGTATTACGAACAAAAATATCAATTGTATGGGTGCAGGTATCAACAACCCGCTTACTCTCCTAATTATGGCTTTGTAGCACCTCATAATTCGGGTACTCTGCATTAAAATGCTTCCATGCAGCCCTTCATTGGTCAAATGGGAGGAGGTTATTATCCCATTGGCCAAGGCCATGGTATTTATAGCAATCAAGCCTATCAAAACTAGTCCCATTAGGGAGCGTGGGATCGACCGGCTCAACCTAGTCTCCCTTTCCTTGCAACCTTGAACTTACCTGATTTGTCGAGATTGACGAATGATCCTGTGTCTCATAATCCGGCATGGTCGGCAGTTCCTACCAAGATTCCTTCAGACATTCCCAAGTTTGAAGGTAAGGCTGGTGAAGATCCTGGTGAGCAATGTCACCACCTTCCACCTTTGGTGCTCTTCCAATTCCTTACACGAAGATTCCATTCGTTTGAGGCTATTTCAACGCATCGTCACTGGTCCTGCGACGAAATGGTATATAGAGTTACCGGGGGGTTTATGCTACGTTTGATGATCTTGCCATAACTTTTCTTAATCATTTCTAGTTACCCGTATGTTACGACGTCGGTACCGAACTCTTTTCGACCTTCTGAGAAGACAAAGCCATGCATATTTCAGATCATATTCAAGAGTGGCATAGATGGAAATGATTAATTAAAGACTTTATACCACCAGAGTTTATTCTAGAGTGGTTCCTCAATTCATTGTTACCTTACATCGCGAAGGATGTTTCTACATCCGGAGTTCAAAATGAGAACCAAGCTATCTTTAGGGCTCAAGAGTTGGATTTGATCTATGCTCAATCCGAAATCTTGTATGAGATTATCCCAAATGCTCTAAGATCCAATTTCAACCCCAAGATTAAACCTGGGCCACATGCCGATGGTATTGTTGGCTCCACAAGTACCAAACCTACGAACACGGTTACAAAACAAGTGAGCCAGTTATCGATTAACCAGCCTGCGTCGGGACAAGCCACATCTTCCTCTCAACCTACCCAATCGGCGAGTGTGCTTTCAGTGCAAACGCCGAACCCGACGGAATAAAAGGAAAGGAAAAAATAATCGTAAGGGTGGGAACAAAAATGAAAATGGTAATAATAATGACAAGAACATGAATAATGTTGGGGGGTACAAGAAGCCTAAACGTAAGGTGAAGTTTCCTTGTAAGTTGTATAAGGATGATCACCTCACTCACTTGTGCCCTCATATGGAGGATGCCTCAAAGTTCATAGCACAGGGCCCAACTATGTTTACTAATCCTTTACCTAATAATCAAAATACGAACTCGAGGACCGTTGATCTTGGTTGTGCGTCTGGTGGAACTCAAAACCCACCGGAGGCCACTAGTGGTCACGGTTGTATCAACATGGTGAAAGCTTCCAAATTTTTGACACGTGCAAAAGATTAGGTTCATCACAACCAGACCTTGGGAAAGAACCTTCCCCACCCGACAGCCCTTTGCGAATTGAAAAGCCTATGGATAAACCTAAAGCTCTGCCTCGCATTCCTAAGGGATTCTTGAAGCGCTCGGGGCACAATCCTAATGCCCGAGCCGCCCAGAACTATTTAGTTGTCGAGGATTTGGGCCAGACACCTTGTGCGATGTTCGCATTAGAAGTTCTTCAAACTTGTCCTCCGCAGAGAAAGGTCTTGTTGTCTACTCTTGGGGTTAGTGATGATAGCTCTTCTTCCATTATCAAATTTGAAACCATGCAAGTACAACCTCACTTGCGTTACTACGTGTCTCTTTTGATTCATATAGAGTGTCTCAACAACACCAACATGCATATTGCCCTTGATGAAGGCGCTGTCGCTTCCGTGATGTCTTTGTCTTTGGAAGGGATTAGGTTCTCGCATGTTGTCTCAGTCTGCCAACATGTTGATGGATTTTGATGGATGATAATTTTAGCCACACAGTATACTTCCTTCTCTAGAGGTCCAATTGGGAGTGAAGACTATCGCAATCGAGGTCGAGGTGGTTGATGTGCCCCTTGACTACAATCTTTTGCTGGGTAGGAATTGGATATACAATATGCAAGTTGTAGCCTCTTTCTTATTTCAAGTGGTTTTCTTTCCGTTTAATGGGAAGAACGTTACTATTGATCAAAAGTATTTCCAGAATCCTAGTGTAAATACATCATCAGGATCTTCTATCTTGATTATCAATCATTCTGAGCCAACAACTGAGAATGTAGGTGTGGGTATGTATCCTTCTCTTATGGGAACCTTTAGTTGTCCTGCGCTCATTCTTATGATTGGATCTAGTCTTGGTGGGGCTTCATCCTCGTTGAATTCGGTACCATTTCGCACTACCTATATGGAAGATCCTTGGATTCTTTCTTCACCGAGTACTTCAAGTAGGCCTATCGAGACAGACATGTCATTGCCTGCAACAATGGTGGCGTATCAAGCAAATATTGATCATGTTGTGGAGCCTAGTCCTTCCTATTTGCGGACAGAGGAGGAGGACCCTTATGTGCTTCCCACATGGGAAGTAGAGTCATCTCACTCTCATGACTGCCTTGATGATGTTTTTCTGTTAGATGAAGCTATTCTTGAGGCCATGTCTAGGATTGATCAACCTTGGGAAGAGTTACACCATAGATTATATTTCCTTCCTAATCTTGATCGGTTAGAGTGTGCTGACTTTAGGGCAATTCTAAGCGAGAAGGTTGGTAGCCCCATGGTCCCATTAAGCTCTCCTCGTCAGATGGCTGAAGGGAACATGGTTAACCTGTCACCAACGATTCCTATCAACATTTCTCATGATCTTGGTAAGATTGAGAATGTCTACATTGGGGCGGATTGTTCACCCAATGAGGTTAAAGCGTCTACCGAGCTATTTAAGGAGTTCAGTGATATTTTTCGCTTGGTCATACGAAGAAATGCTAGGTATAGACCCTCGTATTGTCGAACACAAGATCAATAATTATCCGGATGTGAAACCGGTTCGACAGCGTTTGCATGTTGTGAATCCTAGAAAAGCACTCGCCATTAAAGCTGAGATAGAAAAACTGCTCAAAGCTGGTTTTATCTATCTCGTTCCCTTGACGGAGTGGGTTTCAAATCCATTTCCGATGGATAAGAAGCAGGGAGCGATCTAAATATGCACTGGTTTCCGTGATATGAATCGAGCCTATCCTAAATATAATTTTCCTACACCATTTATTGATCAGATTTTGGATGAGTATGCGGGAAGTGAGGTATTTTCTTTTATGGATGGATTTTCTGGTTATAATCAGATAGAAATTAAGACAAAGGATCAACACAAGACCGCATTTATTTGTCCTTGGGGAACTTTTGCATATCGAAAAATCCCCTTCGGCCTTAAAAACGCCAGAGCTATGTTTCAGTGGGACATGACCTTGATCTTTCACGATCTTAAAAATATTATCGAAGTTTATTTGGATGAGCTCGTTGCTCACTCTTGTTTGAGACTGCATCATCCTTACCACTTGCGATTAGTGTTCGAAATATGTCATCATTATCAAGTTCGTTTAAATACTCATAAGTGCATATTTTGCATGAAAGTGGGTCATTTACTAGGATTCATCGTATCCAGGGAGGGTATTAGAGTTGAACCCTTAAAGGTTGAGGCAATACTTCGATTGTCTTCTCCACATAATATTCAACACCTTCAGTATTTACAATGTATGGTGAACTTCTTACGAAGGTTTGTATTGAATTTTGCCAACTTTACTAAAGGCTTCATCTGTTTGTTGAAGAAGGACACCCCTTTTTACTAGTATGAGCAAGTCCAGGAGTCTTTCATTGCTCTTAAAAAATCCTTAGCAACGGCCCCCGTGCTTAGCCCACTGGACTATTGCCATGAATTTTTAATTTATGTCGCTGCGTCTCAGGAGACGGTTGGTATGGTTTTGGTTCAAGAGGATGAGGAGCTCCATGATCATGTCATATATTATTTGAGTCAGAACCTTATTGATGCGGAATTTCATTATTCCCATGTGGAGAAGCTAGCCTTAGCCACCATTCATGCAGTTCAACGGTTGAGACATTACATTCTCCTTCGCCAAAATCTGGTCGTAGCTCACATCAATCCATTTCAGTTCATCCTCACTAGAAGGATGATTGGGGGAAAATATAATAAATGGATTGTGATTTTGCAAGAGTTTGATCTTGAATTCGTTTCGGTGAAATTGAAGAAATTGTTAATATTTGTTGAGCTCATTTCAGATTTCCCAAATTTGGAGGAAGAGGAGGTTTATGAGGATTCTTTTGTCGATGAACATATATTCCTCATCTAAGCTGCGGACCCTTGGTATAGAGATATTATCGTGTATTTGCAAACATTGAAGGTCCCTACTCACCTCTCACGGGATTAGTGGCAATGACTATGTCATGTAGCAAAGAACTACCTTATAGTGGATGATACTTTGTACTGCCATGGGGTGGATTCCATTTTACATAATTGTTTAACTCATAATGAGGCTGAGGTCGTGCTTAATGATTGCCATGGACGGGCATGTGGTGGTCATTTATCTAGGTTTCTACAGCCCAAAAAATCTTGAGAGCGATCTATTTTTGGCCATCTATCTTTAAGGATTGCATTAATGCGGTCAAGAAGTGCCACCCTTTCCAGGTGTTTACACGTAATATGTGCTCGCGTCTAGCCCCGTTGCATCCTATTATCACCGTTGGTCCCTTCACCAAGTGAGGGCTTGATTTTATGGATTGCAACCTAGCCTCGGCTGGGGGGCATCATAATATTATTGTGGCTGTTGATTACTTCATGAAATGGGTAGAGGCTATTCCCACAGTTAAATTCGACGGTGAGACAGTCGTGCATCTCGTTTTCAACCATATTATCACCCGATTTGGCATTCCAAGAGAGTTTGTCACTGACCATGGTAGGCACTTTACAAACAAAATGATGGAAGAGTTGGATTCCAAGTTAGGATATAAGCAAGAGCACTCCTCTTCTTATTACCCTCAAGGGAATGGATAGGTTGAAGCGGTGAACAAGTCACTTAACTCTATTCTCCAACAAACCATCGCACAAAGCAAGAATAATTGGAATATCATGTTGTATCCTACTTTTTGGTCCTATAGAACCGTGGTTAAGACTACCACTAATTTTTCTCCCTATCAGCTTGTGCATGGGATGGAGTTAGTATTACCGATTGAATGAGAAATCCCTTCTTTGAAGCTAGCTATGGACTCTTTTACCATACACTTTCGCATTGAAAGAGTGTTTGGTCCACTTAGAGTAGCTTGATGAGTAGCGCTGAGATTCCTTAGTGGTTATTGAGGTTAATAAGCATCGCATTAAGGTCCAATATGATAAGTCTATCCGTCTAAGGAGTTTTAGTGAAGGTGACTTGGTCCTTTTGTGGGATCATGCTAAGGAACCCTTGGGGGCAGGAAATTTTAATCCCATGTGGCATGGTCCTTACGTGGTTAAACATGTCTTAGAGAAAGGCGCCTATAAGCTCGTTGATTATGAAGGGACAACCTTGGTGGAGCCTATAAATGGGCTGTATCTCAAAAATATTATGCATGATCTTCAGGCAGGGCTGATTTTTGTATATTATTGTACAGTTTTGCATTACATAGTTAGGTTTTCTTATGGTGATTGGGTTTGTTGATTAGCTTTTGTTTCTTATGGAAGATGTCGATAGAGTCTTCCATTTATATAGGATTTGCTGATGGTGCTAGCCGCCACACTCAAAACTCAACTGCAGCTGCTTGGTGATCTATACTCCTATGGGTCAAGTATTGTCTTCAAGAGGCATATGTTTACGGCCTTTGTAAAAAAGTGTTGCTGAATATAGTGCCGTTATTGAGTTAATGTGTGATTCTATTTCATATGGTGTCCTTTCTCTTGAGGTATGTCTTGATTCACAGTTAGTGGTTTCACAACTTAATGGCTTGTATCGTATTAGGGATTCGATATTATTACAAAGATTCTTGCGTGTTAGATTGCTAGAACGACAATTTGAGAGTATAACATACATTCATGTTCCAAGAAATTCTAATCAAGTTGCTGATCCATATGCTAACTATGTGTTAGATTGGCATTTGTTTCACAGACCCTAAGCATATCACAAACACATTTTTACACATATAAATAGAATAATAAATCGATCATCATAAAAAAATTTCATTAGTTTCAAAAAGTGACATCATAATACATAAGTGTCATATACAAAATTGGGGCTTTCGAGCCACCAAAATATACTACACGGTAATACAAAAATATATACACCCAGGTATCTAAGCCTGAGGTGGAGGAGCGTGCTGATCATGATAGCACACTATGGCTCTATCTATCTAGAGGAACAATCGAACCCATGTTTGTGGTTCTCCAACCACCTAGCACTACATGGCCTCAGGCAAGTCCTCAACTTGCGCCATGGGTACCTTGTGTGTCAACCGAACAAAGTTCGTGTGAATACTCTGGAGTGTCCGCTCTGCATCCACACCCGTGATATCATCACCTATTCCCCTCTGTCGATGACGAGGAAAGCCATCTGGCCATCGTGGTCCTACATCTGCATATACATTGTAGAGTGTCACTATGTTTTGTCACACCAAAAACATGTCTTTTGATTCCATATATCAAAAAACACAAAAAAATTAAATAATTCAAAAATTAAAAGTGGATTTGGGATTCATTACCTATGTCTCCATAATCCACTCCTAGCGGTAGAGGCATATTCGGATCTCCGTGGAAGTCTATCCCTGCATAGGGGTAGTCGTCTATGGCGACATTCTATCTCCGCCACCATGGAAAGAACTCTACTGGGTAGGGGTTATCCACCCTTCCACTTCCCAGTCTGTGCATGAAATTATCCCAATGTCGTTGAGCTGGATCCTGGACTCCATGTGGAGCAATGTCTACTCTAGGGCTTAGCCCTGGCACCTACTCAAAGAAGAATGTTCTTAGTATGCTGCCAAACCTAAAGTTCTGCACCTTTCCCATCTTCCAGTCACTGAGCTGCTGTTTCATGTTGCTGAATATCGTAGTTAACCAGTCATATACTATAGGCTGCATACACTCTACCGCATAGAACATCATAGGTCGTGATGCCTGATGGACTGAAGCCAAACCTGCAATCATTCCTAAGGCCAAGATGATGGGTTTTAGCCCTAGAATCTGAATCGAGTTTGTCGGTATTTGACTCCCAACCTTTTCTGTATTGGGAAGGAATTACACAACAATGTAGTCATCTATGGTCAACCCAATGCCTGGCCCACGAGATTGGAGGTTCACCACCTCTCCTCATCGGGACAAACCTGTGATGAAATATATGTCCTCAACCTCAATGATGAGCGACATCTCATATATCTGAAAAGTTTCAAACTCTGGATCCTAGTAATCTACTAGCAACTAGAGTAGTCTTGGCTTTTCCCTCAAGCTTCCAAGACACCAAAACTTGTATAAGCCACATGACCATAATTCTTGTTGAGCCATGAGATCAGCTTGAACAGCTTCCTTAACATCACCATGTTCCCTCTCTCTCCACTCTAGTACCATCCTGCACAAAAAATCAAATTTTTGATCATGATTTGCCCATTAAATCGTTGTTTGCGTCCCTATAAGCGACTGTTTTCAAAATAGCCGCGTATGTATGCGGGTTTCGGGGAATTTTCCATGTATGGTGAGCCCTATACGCGGAAAAAATCCTGATTTTCGCATGGGCCGAAATGCCCAAGTTGGGATGGCTCAAAAAATTAAATTGACCATGAAAATTAAAATTTTTTATATCAAAATGAAAGAGAGGGGAAAGGGAATCTACCTGGATCAAATGTGGAGGGATTCCACCGGACAATGCTACCGGAATTCGCTTCGGAAGTTCTGAGCTCAAATGCACTATGTTGGGTAAAAATTCAAAATGGTTTGAAAATTTTTAAATTTTTCACTATTTATATAATTTTTTTGAAATTTTTACCCACTTTATATAGTTTTTGACCATTTGAACTAATTTTGATGTTGTAGGAGCCTGTTTAGAGTGCGGCTTGACCGTGTCTTTGACCCGTTCATGCCTATAATAGGTATTATGTCTAAACTGGCATATAGGTTAGGTTTTCACATCTACTTGCATGTTGCATGACCTGATGATCATTTCATCTTAACCTTAGGTACGAACCCTTTCCATCTTGTCATGGAACCTTCTTGCTACATTTAGAAGTGACATTATGTGAATGGTAGAGCTTTCCCATACATGGGTACCCTAATTAGATCCTGTGTTGCATTTGGTTCCCATGCCGATATTTCTCCTTTAGGGTGTGGGAGTCCTTTGTATAGTACCACCATGACTTTAAGTAAGAGCTTCATACTCCTCTTGAACTTTATGCTAGCCTTTTCCTCATGACTCCCTTGTATATGTCAAGTTGTAATTGCATTATCATGAGTTTTTCTTGCCTTATTGAGCCTTATGCCAGATTCCCTGATTTTGATTATCAGCCATATAGCCTGAGCTTGTCTCATGTCTAGCCAAGTAGAGCCTTTTTTATATATCTGTTGCAGCTTGATTCCCCATTTTTTTTTACCAAGAGGGGACTTTCCCTCGAGTGTTATTATCCTGTACATGTTTCCTTGCATTGAGCATATGTATGTTTTGCTGCTTGGAACTAGTTTGTTTGTCCATTGACACTTGTCTCCTCCTATATTTGTAACTATAAAGCACTTTTATTCTTTTTCAAGAATTTCAAAATATCTGAAAAAGTCCAAAAAATATAAAAATACCAAAAATCCAGACAACAAAATATGTTATCTTTGGTAGCAGTCGAGTTGTGTCGCCTTCGAACAGAGCACTATATATCACATCCGTTGGTTGGGTTAGTAGTTTGACTTTAGGAGCTATACTCATTTCTTTGAATTTACCTCCACCAACTGGAGCCTCTGTTGATTCCTCCTGTGTCGCAGAGATGTCCCAATTTTGCATATCAAGTCTATGCTGCCTACATTTAGTCACCATTTTCCTTTATGCTCTTGTTCGAAAAAAGTTGAATCCTGATTTGACCATTCCTCAGTTGTCTTGACTTTGCATGTCAGCCATTCCCGAAACTATTACTGGTTCGTGCACATCTTGTTCGAGTTCTTCCACATTATATAGCGTTGCTGAGTACCTCATGTTGGATGATGGGGGATGCCTTAATTCCATCCTTCCAACGGATTCCATCCCATCGACTTCAGACCATTTATACTGGGATAGGAATCTAGATTCATTTGAGTTCCTTGAGACTTACAGTCATTAGTGGTAGGTTCTCTCTCCATCGACAGTTTTTGGGAATACATCAATTTCCTCTCATAGATGGATTCTTCCAAGTGTTCGACCTCAACACATCTATTCACACTTGTTAGATTGCACTCTAGTACCTTGATTCCCATTTTCATTATCGGTGGGTGATCTCGCGTCTATTAACGGTACACATTAATGACTGGTAATCAGACGATGGACTAATATGTTCGACCTCAACACCTCTATTCACATAGTAGGACATGTACTCGTAGCAGTTTGTGTAGAAGACTTTCTAGTTTGGTGGCATTCCACATATACTACGTCCTTGATCGTGCCAGTGTTCATGAGATTTTAGCTGTCGTGACTTGAATATAGTGTACGTCAGATATCTTCAGCAATTATAGAGATCTTGATCCATTATATATCTTTAGCTTCTATGGATATCTTGATCTATTGTATATCTTCATCATGGACATTCTGTCTATTATATATTGTACATGGTGATGACCACACATGTCACATTTTGTATATCATGCCTATTCATGGCCATTGTAATATTATGTATCTGGGACTACTATATGTATTTGCAGTAATATGCAGAGATTAATTATTGTACTATACTGATGGATGGTTGGTTATTCCACCTAGTTCTCCATCACTCCACTTCTGGAATGGATTTTGTAATGTATTTCGGCCATCATCTTACCCCTCTGACCTCACACATTAGGGGGCATCAATTACAGTGGATTTTACCACACATGGTTGATCACATGTTTATGGCCTTCCATATCCCTCTGTAGACTCTTTAGACCCCATGGAATGATATTTTACCTTTGATGTTTTCAAGTTCATCCCTATTAACACCTGTTTATTGTTGTACGTGACTTTTAAACCCATACTCGCGTGTATACGCGGCTTTTGACCTTAAACTCGCATACATCGGGATGTGTGCATAAATGCAAATATTTTTGGAGTTTTCCTTCATGTTTGTTGGAACAACTTGACTCTTGGCCTTCCATATGCCTCGTGATCGCTCGGATTCGACCCTCCATTACGCCTTTAGAGTACTATATAAGGAAACCCTTGGATACATTGAAGGAGAGGAATTGAAGAGAAACGAAACTATAGTCCATTGTTTCCATTGTTTGCATATACTTGAGTCTGCATCCCTTTGTCCCTTTAGAGCACTTTGTGTTCTTCCCAATATTTCCTTTTCTTAGGAGCTTGCTATCGAGAGATGGAGGATTGAGGTGGTGGAGGCCCAAGTGGAGGACTAAATTTCTTCGGTTCGCAGACATGCCGATAGAGGTTGTCACTTGTGTAATCTATGATTTGATTAATAGAAGTATCTTTTCCTGTCCAATGATGTGCATTTAAATGAATATTGAATCCATGGATATGTTTAATTGATTATACATTGTTGATTGTATATGCTAAAGTAGATCTAACACCATATTATATAGCATGCTTATCTTGTTTGGTGTTGTTGAGAGCAAATTGCTAACATAAGCGGGATTGGAAAAATCTCAACGGGGATCTACTTCAACCTTCTGGAATAAGGTATGATTCGAGATCCTTTAGTGTTAGATGTTTGGTTTTTATTTCATATTGGGAAGGGATTGATTTCTGCGGTTTATCTGTCTGTTGTGGTAAACCTCAAGCCATAGGAATTTTTTTTTACCGGTAGGGGACTTTCCCCCGAGTGTCGCTATCCTGTACATGTTTCCTTGCATTGAGAATAAGCATGTTCCGCTACTTGGAACTAGTTTGTTTGTCCCTTGACACTCATCTCCTCCCATATTTGTAACTATAAATCACTTTTATTCTTTTTCAAGCTTTTCAAAATATTTGAAAAAGTCCCAAAAA